>PVJS01006579.1:0-59271 GCA_004027185.1 Glis glis | reverse complement strand
TTTTTTTTTTTTTTTGTACTGGGGGTGGAACCCAGAGGCTTTCTACCTCCAAGTTATACCCCAACCCAATTTTATTTTTTATTTGTAAACATGGTCTCACTAAATTGCAGAGGGCCTCACTAAGTTGCTGAGGCTGACTTTGAACCTGTGATCCTCCTGTCTCAGCTTCTCAAGTACTAGGATTACAAGCTTTTGCCACCATACCCTGCCGAAGCTGAGAATTTTTAATATATGCTGGGACATTTGGGGTAGATAGACTATAATGAACAAGAATATATTTAGTAAATGAAATTAACTTAATATAAGTATCATCTCAGAGTATAAAATTTTGTCACCAAGAAGGCCTTCTTGCAATACAAAGACTTATGTTTGAATTACTACAAAGGATTATTTTTTCCAGTGAATGTAATAAAGACGCTTTCCATTCCATGGAAATGCAATAGCCATCAGTAAAGTAAGGCTCTTTGTTTTCATGCTGGGTATAGGGGTCAGACTCCATCTGAAGCTGAGCTGAATTATTTGAGGACTTCCAAATCCCTGGAGATGTATGGTGTTGACCTCCATCCTGTCTATGTGAGTAACATTTAATTAACAAAAAATAGTTTAAGCCGATGACATTTTTCTTAAAAAGTCACTGAAACTCCCAAAGGAAAGCTGCAGACCTGTTTAGCAAGCAGATGAGACTTTTTTGTTTGTGTTTTTGAACACAAAGCAGCTCTTTCGTGGATTAAACCCTAATGAGTTTTGCATAAAAGTCTGTGATTATATTTCCATGTGTAGAAAACAATTAACTGGGCTTGAAAACACAATCTGGATAACAGCTCCAAAGGGCTTAGCAAATGCCAGAACAATTTGAAATTGGTCTATAATTGATTGTATTAGACAGAAAACAAGAGGATTTTCCAAAAATAGATTTTATGCACAAAAACCATAAGGAAAGTTACTTGCCAGGTACAGCAGGCGGTAGGCAACAGTCCAGGTACAACAGTCAGTGGTTTTATGTGGGATGTGCAGGTTCTGTCAGTACCACCTACTATAGGGAGCACATTAATGCATTAACAGAAATGATTTTGCAGGCTTTTGTTCAGAGGCTGATGAAAACTTGCTGAATGGAGTCAGTGAGCAATTACACTGGATGTGTTCATCGAGTGTCCTCAATCCAGGTCTCACCTTTTGAGCCATTTCTTTTAGAATACCAGTTGATTTTTCTGTGTCAGTGAGATTGAAATGCCATTGCCTTTGATTTTGTAAGAGCATACTTAGCAATAGTTACATTTGATTACTTGAGAAAATGAGCCAAGTGCATTATCCTTTATAGGAAATGACCAAGGAGTATATATATAAACTGACTTTTTGTCAATTGGATCATGCAACTCAATTTCTGAAGAAACCTGATAAAACTTTCTCCATTATAAATAGCTCACTCATGCATTTATTTTGTAATATGTCTTTTGCCCTTCAAGGTGTGTGTGTGTGTGTGTGTGTGTGTGTGTGTGTGTGTGTTTTGCTAGGGATCAAATTCAGGGGCATTCTACCTCTGAGCTATACTCCCAGCCGTCTTTTATTTTTTATTTTGAAACAAGGTCTCACTAAGTTGCTGAGGCTGGCTTCAAACCTACAATCCTCCTGTCTCAGCCTACCAAGTATTGGGATTATAGGTGTGTGCCACCACGTTCAGCAGGGTTTCTTGAAATAAGAAACTCTCATGTTTAGAGTTAGAAGCATCCCTGGGTACACAGTCAATGTGGCAATAAAAACTACAGATTTGTGGGGAGTACTTGTTCCTTGATATATTAGATTCCAATCTCATTCGATCATTAAATCTTTCATAGTACTGTCCTTTAAGAATACTTCTAAAGCTTCATGGAATTGTTTATCTTTTCCTCCATGTAGCCATGTTAATATCATTAGGTGTTCAGATTTTAAAAATCTATAAGAAATTTATAGAGAGAGTTTTCTGCAAAATGCTTCTGCTTCTGCAATGTTTATCCTGATTCACAGTTAATTTTTTGGTGGTGGTGGGAATTTATGAGAAATGAGCTAGATTTGTTAGAGTCTTTCATGCATTTCTTCAAGATTGTATTTCTAGAGCTGAAAGTGGACAATTACTGGTATTCTCCCAAGAGGTATTAGTTATCTTATGTTCCTGGGAATGTAATTTTTCAGGCTGCTAGACAGTTGTGTGCATATTCTTTGTATCTACTCTGTGACTTTTTCATTTCAGGATCCCATTTACTTAATTGAGATTTATAGCCTGGCAATAAAGATTCTCCAGTCTTTGCCAGTAGAGATTGTATTTTTAAATTATTGGCAGTCTTAAAGTTACAAGTAGAGGTAGACCTCAGAAAGTTCAAGTGTAAGCTGGGCTTACAAGTTCAAGTGTAAGTGTGGTGGTGCACACTTGTAATCCCAGTACTTGGGAGGCTGAGACAGGAGGATCACAGGTTCACGGCCAGCCTCAGCTACTTTGTGAGGCCCTCTGTAACTTAGTGAGACCCTGTTTCAAAATAAAGAATAAAAAATAGGGCTGGGAATGTAGCTCGGAGGTAGAATGTGCCTGGGTTCAATCCCCGGCACCACACACACAAAAAACAAAAACAAAAAACAAAAAAATAACCAAGTGTACGCCTGCTGGTCACTGCTCAGACTTTTTGGTGAGGATCATGGCGGTGGTGAACTGTGCCTCATGATTATCTACATCCGAGAGTAAAATCATAACAAAACATTTGAAAGCACCCTTGGTAGAAGCTGGTGGTTCTCAAGCCTTGGCTCCATGGGAGACTCACTTGGAGTTCCTGTGTGATCTTGATGCTCTGGCCCTTTGGGAGATTCTGATTTAACTGGTTTTGGTAGCACTCCGTCATTAGTACTTGAGCTGCATGGGGCATTCTGGTTAATATACAGCTCAGGTTAAGCATCTCTGTACTGGGTAAGTCAATCAGTGGCCTGATAGGCAGTCCAGCCTCCTTTTAGTGAACTCAGGTACAGTGTGAATTAAGTAACCAGATAGAAAAAAGTTCTCTCAAAAGCTTTGAAAAGCCGGGCGTGGTGGTGCACGCTTGTAATCCCAGTACTTGGGAGATTGAGACTGGAGGATCCGGGTTCATGGCCACCTCAGCTACTTAGTGAGGTGCTCTGCAACTTAGTGAGACCCTGTTTCAAAATAAAGAATAAAAAGTAGGGCTGGAGGGGTGTAGCTTGGAGGTAGAATGTCCATGGGTTCAATCCCCAGTACCTCAAAAAAAAAAAAGCTTTGAAAAAAGCCAGGTGTGGTGGTATATGCCTGTAAGCCCAGTACTTGGGAGACTGAGACACAGGATCACAGGTTCAAAGCAGCCTCAGCAATTTATCAAGACCCTATTTCCAAATAAGAAATAAAAATAGGCGTGGGGGTTTAGCTCAGAGGTAGAATGCCCCTAGGTTCAATCTCCAGCACCACACACACACACAAAAAAAAAAAACAAAGAAAACTTTGAAAAAAATGAGCATCAAGTTAGCTACTATCCTAGCTTTGATAGTTTTTTAGGCTTACGTCTTTCAAAAACTAAATCCAAGCCGGGCATGGTGGTGCACGCTTGTAATCCCAGTATTTGGGAGGCAAAGACCGGAGGATCTGGGTTTGCGGCCAGCCTCAGCTACTTAGTGAGGCCCTCCACAACTTCGTGAGACCCGGTTTCAAAATAAAGGATAAAAAATAGGGCCAGGGGTGTAGCGCGGAGGTAGAATGCCCCTGGGTTCAATCCCCGGTACCGCAAAAAAAAAAAAAGAACTAAATTTAACATTAATCCAACAAATTAATTTGTATGACCAGTTATAGTTTTATAAAGAGCTTTTTGATGAATGAATTCATGATTTTTGGTATGTATCTGTTTTTGCAGGGAGAAAACAAGTCTGAGTATTTCTTAGGGTTGACTCCAGTTGGTGTTGTTGTCTACAAGAATAAAAAGCAAGTGGGGAAGTACTTCTGGTAGGTATAACTTGAGAACAAAGTTGGTAGTAAAATTTTATACTGTATGTATCAGGATTATAGGGTTCATGTTTTAGTAAAAGAGTTGAGAAAAGAAAACAGGTACACTCTCAGTAGTTCCTAAACAAATGAGTGAAAGTGGGTGTACATTTTACCCCAGTGCATCTAAGTATATGTTTTCTCTGTAAATTTCAAGCACTGTGGTTATGGAGTCTCCTGTTCATGAACACTATGTATAGTAGGATTTCTGATCCACTGCAGTGTGTGTTGGTCAGCTGTGGATCCCAGACTGCTGAGTTTTAGTTCTTTTTTGTGTGTGTGGTAGTGGGGATTGAACTCGGGTCATTCTATCTTCAAGCTACACCCCCAGACCTTTTTATGTTTTTTTTTGAAACAGGGTCTTGCTAGGTTGCTGAGAGTCTCACTAAGTTGCTGAGGCTGTCCTTGAACCTGCAATGCTCCTGTCTCAGCCTCCTAAGTACTAGGATTACAGGTGTGTGCCATCAGGCCTGGCTTTGAGTTTTAGTTCTAACTAGAGAAGGATTGAGGGATCAGGGAGCCTGTGGCCCTGCATATGTCTGGGAAGGTGGTACTGTCTGGGCTTGGGGGGAGGGTTCCATGTTTGTTAGTGTATTTAGTGACAAAGCATAAGAGAGAATGGAGGGTGTCCAGAGCAAAGGACATAGAGGGAACTCCCTGCAATCGCTGACGCCGTATATAAAGGAACCGACATTTACCAGTCTTTTCCCACTGGATACTTCTGAATTTTGGAAAACCTAGTCCTTAAAAAACAGCAACTACAACACCATCTGCTTTCTTTTTCAGGCCTCGGATTACAAAGGTTCACTTCAAAGAGACACAATTTGAACTCAGAGTACTGGGAAAAGATGTAAGTTTCTGTGAGCACTTAGCTTAAAGAAGAAGGGGGAGGGTCTTGTCTGCTCATTTGTAAATCTTAAATACATTGTGAAATAAAACTGCTGTTTTCTTCAGCTGCAGCCACATGGAACGAGGTTAATTAACTCACACGCACAGCTTCTCAAGGAAGAGAAAGGGAAATGAGTAGAAATGAATGAGATGGTAATGGAAAAATGCCATTTTGGTTTTAGCAAGGGAAGGCAAAGCTTTTCTAGGACAGAGGAGAGAAAGTTATTGTCATTACTATAATTTTCTTTTCAGTACTGTCTGTGAAGGTAGGGTTCATATAATCTGAAAGGTGTGATCTGCATATGGGACTGCAAAAATGTGTGCTAATTAAACAACCTGTTGAGAGTTACACTTCTGCTCTTTCCTCATTGAGCATGACAGACAAAGCTGATGGAAATTGAGGACACTTCAAGAGAGAATGTAAGGGGACAGTGCAGAAACACCAGTCTTCCCTGCACCTTGGCAGCACTGGGGCAAGGGGCATAGCATTTGTCAGAGTGTGGCCCGCTTTCATGCCTTGACAGGTAGCTTTTAGGAAACTGGTTAAAAGGAGGCAACGATGTGAAAGTTTCCTTTTGATCTGCTTGTGAAAATAATGCTCCCTTGAAGTGCTACTAGTATAATCCTTATGGGATAAATGAGTGAAAATATAATGTAGGACAATTCATCCTTTCTTTTTTGATACGTTATGCAGAACAGAAACTAAGCGTGAATGGAATTGAACTGGCTTCCTTGGTGTTAACAGGTTTTGGTATAAACCAGTGCTCCGCATCCACAAGTGTAGATACTGGAACAGCGTAGCTCCCCCTACAGAGGGGACATGGTATTTGGCAGAGCTCCTCACGTGTAGTTGGTACTCATTAAATATCTGTCAAATGATTACTGGACTGATTACTGAGAATATGTACTGCGAGGTCAGAACACATGTTGCTACTATTTCTTCTCCTCTATGGAAAAAACACATACAAAAACCAATTATCCCACCCTGTATTGTATGGCATGATGGCATTTATTTATTGATAAAATTAAAATTGGATTTTGATATGAGCTTGATCTTGGATGGAAGGGAAATTCCAGATTTTTAAAGAAACAATAGTACAAAAATCACATAGTTTCTAATGGTATAGTTTGGAAAAAATTCAATGTGTTCTTCAACTCCTGAGTAGATATGTCAATCTGAAAAAATATGCTAAGCCGGGCCTGGTGGTGCATGCCTGTAATCCCAGTTCTTGGGAAGCGGAGACAGGAGGATCGCAGATTCACAGCTGGAGCATGGTAATTTAGCAAGACACTGTTTCAAAATACAAATAAAAAGGGCTGAGGGGATAGCTTAAAGGTAGAATGCCCCAGGGTCCAGTCTCCAGTACCACACATACACACAAAATGTGCTAATATAAGACTGAAATAAAATCATCCAAAAAGTGGAATAACTAATTAGATAGTAGGGTTCTATAGTTTTCTCCTTATCCTACCACTGGGTTCACATGACTTAATAATGCAAGGAATAAGGACTGTTAAATATATCGAAAGTAATGTTTCAAGGTTGTTGTTTTTTAAAGCACAATATAATGAAGCAATAAGACTTTCCATGGAAACATTACTACTATTCAAAGTATTTTCCCCTTACTTATACTTTATTTTTGAGAGTGAGGTCCTTTAGTGAACTACTTTTTATGTTGTTATTATAGTGCTTTAAAATGTCTTTGACTGTCTCAGGATAAATATTTGGTAAAAATCAAAGCGAATGTGAACTTTCAACTTCTTAGACTTTTTCATTATAAGGCAAAAAAAGCAACAAAATTAATATCATTAGGCTATTTTTCAATGTCAATCTCCAAGATACGATCTGGTTTCCTAGATACCCCACTCAGTCTCCGTCCCTTCCTAGTTTGAGATGGAATGATGATTGGAGAGGCCTGAGACACTACACCATTCCTGGGTCTGTAAGCCTAGTGGCAGAGCAGGCAAAGCAGGTTAAGATACAGGGGCTTAAATCAAAGGGATTTTTAAGATTGTTATTAAATAGCACATTAATTTAACCAAAACATTCTATTTCCTGAGCATTCTTGCTTGCAGGTTTTTTCCCTCCCCCTTCACCAGGGTGCCTCTCTGTGAGGCAGTGATTTACATAATGGTAGAATTAAGTTGATTATTATGGAGGCCTAACTGTAATCACAGATTGAATTAAAAAGCCCCTGAAAACCCATCACCTGGAACACTAATCACATTCAGCTTGAAAAATGGTTGAAATGCTTATTCTGCTGGTTTTCTGATCTGCTGCTCTGGTCAAAGAGACTTAACTCAATGTGTTCAGTGCTTTTAGGCCAAATTCAGAGATACTTTACATTATTTACACTTTGAAATAGATATGGTGGTATATATCTTATAGAAAATAGAACTTTAAAGATTTTACATAATGATGGTAGAAAATCTGGAAATTACACTGCAAAGAAGAAAATTAATGTTTCCCATTGTCCTAAAATTTAGAGATAATGATTATTAATACTTTGATATAATTGCTTCCAGAATTTGCCATATTACTCTGAATGTATGATAGGTGACACACACACATATATGTATATGTTATCCCATATGTGGTTTTGTACATGTTTTTATACTAAATATTGTATCATGAGAATTTTCCCCTTTTATGTGTGTGGGATTGAACCCAGGGGCATTCTACCTCTGAGCTACACCCTCAGCCCTTTTATTTTTTGTTTTTGAAACAGGGTCTTGCTAGGTTCCTGAGAGTCTCGGTACTTGCTGAGGCTGTCTTTGAACCTGCCTGTCTCAGCCTCCTGAATCCTGGGATTAGAGGTGTGCACCACTATGCCTGGCTTCCCCTCTTTTATTATTTTTATCTAAATGTGCCTACTTGGTCTTTGATATGTTTAATTTTTATGTGTTTTACTTTTTTTCTTGCTATTGTAGATAAAATCTTTTCTTCTTATTGTATTTTCTTTGCTAGGAGGAGTGAAAGCTATGGGATTTTATATGTTTATCTCAAATCTGGCCTTTTGGTCAATTCTTGTGTTCTAGCTAAGAGTTCTTAATTTGATTCTCATAGAATTTTGTAGCTGTACAATTATATCATTTCAAATGAAAACAATTTATTCCTGTTTCTGTTATGTGTGTTTTATATTTAATAGTATCGGTCTGGATTTCGGGCAGTGTTAAGTGATCTAGCAATAGAGGCCTCCTTGATGGTGGTGGTGATTCTACCTCCAGCCTTCTATCTTTACTGAAGGCAGCGGAGACAGTGGTTCTATCTCAGTGGAGCAGGATAGCAACAAAGTGCTAAGAGCCTGCTGGAGTCTAGACTTAACCACCAAGGTTTCCTGGATGTGGGAGGTCTGAGAGAGGAGTCCTGGTGACCTCAAGGTGTGTGGCCTTGGGGGCTGGAAGGATGGAGCTGCTCCCATCAGGCAAGGGGGGAGGGGCAGCTGTGGGTGGAGCTGGTGTGAGAGGAGAGGAGGACCAGGAGTCCTACAGTGAATATTTGAATATGAGATGTCTTTTAGACATCTAGGTGGAGATATTGAATAAGAAGTGGGCTGTGTGAGTCTAAAAGTTCAGGACCAAGATCTGAGCAGAATATACACATCTGAGAATTGTCAGCATTTCCTGGTATTAAAGCTGTGAGACTACATGACACCATTAGGGGAATGAATACAGATGAGGACAGGGAGAAGCAGCAAAGAAGACTTTGAAGGACGTGCCAGTGAGGTGGATAACACTGGTTACCCTGGGTGTCAAGTAAATGTCCTGTGTTGAGGAAGTGTCCTATGATGCCGATGTGTGCAATAAGATCAGGACTGAGAGTCAACTACTGGATTTAAAAATGTAGGAGGCCATTGGCAAGACCAGTGTCAGTGCACTGAAGAGTGAGCTTCAATTCAGCAGGTCCCCTCTTAGGAATATATGCTGCAGAGAAACAAAAGACGTGTGTGTTGTGTGCAGTACTTATGTAAAAGTTAAAACAATGAAAACAATCCATAAGTCCATAAGTAGGGGAGTAAACAAATAAATTGATGCATATCCATTAAAGGGAAAAAAGAGCTGTAATAGAGGAATTGGAGATGGTGAGTATAGACAACTCTTCTGTGGAGTTTTGGCACAAGGCGAGTAGATGGGGATGTAATTGGCACGGGCTGCAGAAGCCTCAGGATGTGCAGGGATGGCTTTAATGATGACAGCCACCATGAGAGACTTCAGTTGGTGGAAGGAGGGGAAGTTAGGGGAAGGAGAAAGAATGGTCTGAAGCAGCACTGGGGAGCAAGAAGGACCCTTCCTGACTTCCAGGCCCTGTGATGCAGGAACAGTGAGGACAAAAGACACGGGACCACTCGGGAGGGCTGCAGTGACAGCTGTGTCCTCAGGGAGAGCCAGGTCTCTAGTACTGCAAGAGGATGAAGGAAATGTAAGAGAACAGACCGAGAGGCTTCGGGGATTTTGCTGATGAGAGGCATAAACGGGGAGGGTTTCAGGAGTTGGGTAGTGGTGGTGAAGGGGGCAGACTAGGGGAATGAGTATAGATAATGTGTTGTGCATTACTTGGGGGTGACTGACATAAACAGATTAGGAGCATGATGAGCAATTGGTCCAGCAGGTTCCAGGTGGGTGGAGGTGGAGGAGCTGTGGATGTTGGAAGGGACTGAGGCGGGGTCTCCTTGTCTATCTGTTCACTCTGATGCTGGGGTAAAAGGCCTAAGGGGAGGGGGAGGGGTGGTCTCATTGCTTCAGCTAGTTCAGTCTGACCTGTCTTGGGCCCTCTCTCTTACTTGTGTGCACATGCTTGGTCTTTCTAATTTTTTGTTTGTTAGCAGTACTGGGGATTGAACCCAGGTGTTGCATGTGCTAGGCAAGTTTTCTGCCTCTGAACTGCACCTCCAGCCCCTATGTGCTTGGTCTTGATGCTTGCTGGTAGATTTGAGGACTTAGGGGAAACTGGGTGTTACAGCAAACTCTAGCCTCACCCCCCTTGATCCGATTTGCATTTTGGAAAGAGGACTCTGGCTGGGGTGGTGGGGGACACTACACAGACATGAAAGCAAAGGCAGGCAAGTCAGGAGATGCACACTGATCAAGCGGAGGTGACGAGAGAGGACTAACCTAAAGGGTGGAGAGAAGTGGGCAGATGTGGGAGGCATTTAGGAGGTAAGATTGCTTCTGATTGGTAGCAGATTGAACGTTTCTGTGGAGAATGAGAAAGAGTTTAGGATCATACCCAAATTTCTTGGTTTCAGCAACAGGGAGAAGGTACAATTCCTAACACTGACCCCAGAAGTTGGCATGTAGTAAGCACACTTGTGGGATAAATGAGAGGGTGAGTGATGCTGTGACTACTTTTATGTGTAAATCATGACACGAACCTCAGCTAAACTTCTCAGCGTGACAGGATGTAGGACCAAAAGGTTCCTGGCAGCTCTGGCCTTGAGTAATCAGATCCGCTTGGCAGAACTCTCGGGTCTGCTTTGGGGAGAGTACATGGGAAGTGGAGATGGCCAGGGGCTGTCACTGTTGGTCAACAAGCCCGAGCTTACATAAGTGGGGGTCCTTCACATTTTAAATGACATTATAGATTTAGAAATGTACTTTCTAGTTCAAAATTAATTCCAAAATTATCAAAAGTGGCAAAAATTAAATTACTTCAAAGACCATGTTCATCTGCTGTTACCCAGGGCTACTTGCTAACATTTTACTTCTTTTCCTTGGTACTTGGGCTGTTGCTCTCTCTCTACTCACCTGTGATTCTTTTCTTAACAATGTGAGAGTGAGCACATATGTCACAGACTACAGACTTTAGTGCCTATTTCCAGGAAGAAGAATATTCTCTGATGTAGCCACAGTACAGTTACCAACTTAATAAATTCACATTTATATCATACTTTTATCATGTACCTTCTATAGTACAGTTTTGTTGATTTGCTTAATAATGTCCTTTATGGCATGTCTCCACAACAGGATAGAATCCATTTAGCCTCCTTCAGTCTAGAACATTTTCATAGCATTTCTTTCTTTTTTTTTTTTGTTTGTGGTACCGGGGATTGAACCCAGGGGCGTTCTACCTCCGAACTACACCCCTGGCCCTATTTTTTATCCTTTATTTTGAAACTGGGTCTCATGAAGTTGTGGAGGGCCTCACTAAGTAGCTGAGGCTGGCCGCGAACCCGGATCCTCCGGTCTCCGCCTCCCAAGTACTGGGATTACAAGCGTGCGCCACCACGCCCGGCTTTTTCATAACATTTCTTTATCTTTTATGACACTGACATACATGTTTTAAAAACACAGATCCACCCCACTGTGGTAAAACTGAAAGCTCGTATTTTGTGTTTTCCACTATTGTTATTACACTGCGGTTTGCATTCCCAGCTGTAAAGCTGTATCAGGGAAGTCATGTTCCTCTCGGGGTATCACATGTGGAGGCACATGATGACCATCTGCCCCCCATTAGTTGTTAAGTTTGACTACCCCTCATGGTATTACCTATTTCTCCACTCTATAATTCCTGGTTTGGGTTTTGTTTTCTCTTTGGAAGCTAGTAAGTAGTCTGAGGGGAGATACATTTTATCAATGCAAATACCCTGTTCCTCTTCAGAATTTCCCTGTATATTTAGCATTCATTGAGGATGCTTGCCTGCTCCATTCTTTTACTAAGGTGGTTGCAAAGTGCTGAGTTTCCAGCCCCCCCCCCCCACATTTATCAGCCATCCCTCAGCATTCCCTTGTAAGCAAGACCCACCTTCTCTCCCTTTTATTTATTTATCTTTTGTTGGCATGGTTGTATGAGTCTTTTCCCCCCAATGGTTTATAATACATTATGGTACCTAACTATTTTGATGTTCAAATTGTCCCAGATTTGATCAGTAGGAGACTCTTCAGTCTGACTCCTCTACCCTCTAGACCTGCCCCATCATTCTTTGGGGGTATTTTGTCCTTTTTGGCATAATATGATATTTTAGGTACATCTTGTATCTACCGTGCTTCCACCCTGGTATCAGCCATTTCTCCAAGGATCCCTGGTCCTGTCAGTGGAGAATGGTCAAGATCCGAGTGCCAGGTGACTTTGCTTCCTGGTCTTTTCAGTGGACAGAGCTGGGAATCTATGCATGCGTAACACATGCATAGACTACAGTGCAGATACATAGAAATGTAAATGCACGTAGGTATTCACATTATATAACCATACACATACTCATACATATTTTAGAAATCACGAGTTCACATCATGCCTCCCCATACCCACAGGGCTTTTTTTTTTTTCCTTCTTCCATTTCATATTTTTCTGTCCATTCTTTGGCCATGAGAACCTTGGCTCCCAACAACAGTAACACATTTACTCATTTGCTCAGTTCTAAAATTCGTATCAAATAGTTTCAGAATTGCTTTGGCCAAACCACTAAAATTGTCTTCAATTCCTTCACCCACACGCACTACCTTGCCAATACTGAAGGCCTACAGTGTGCTGTGTTCAAAATTTACTTGGATTGGCCCTCCCTCCCTCCCTCCCTCCTTTTCTTCCTTCTTCATTACTGTGGTTATGTATTCACTCGGAATCTAATTAGGTTTGTTTCAGTTTGTTTTCAGTTATGGCTCCCTCCCCTTCACATTCTTGTTTAATTTTATGTTTTGAGTATGTAGAAGATTAACATGCTTCCAAAAGTCAAAACTATACAAAAGGGCGCACCCAGAGAAGTATTGCTAACTCCCAAATTCCTTCCGCCTGTTTCCTTACCCTTCCCTGCAGTTTCACTGTTTTCTGGTTTATCCTCCCTATGTTTCTTCTCGTAAAGATAAGTATGTATGTTCTTCGTTTTTTCTTATTTTCCTTCTTTCTTACCAAGAAGGCAGTCTACTATATAGGCTTTTGTACTTTTTTTCCCTCATATTTTTCTCCTAGAAATCACTATCAGTTTAGTAAGAGCTCTCTCTCTCTCTCTCTAATATTTTGCGCTTATTGAAATTTTCCTTTATTCAATAACTTTGTGCATTTGTATTTTTGGAGGGGCATCTGTGGGGTAAATTCTAGGAATGGGACTGCGTGGTCAGAGGGTAAGTGCATATGTAGTTTTGTCTGATCGTGCCATTTCTACTTCCCCGTTTCCTCCCATAGTTGTCATTTGCATTTCCACCCAGAGCATGTGAAAGTACTGAACTATAGATTTCATGTTTCCCCCGAAGTATTCCTAACTGTGACTTTCTTGGTACTATTGTGATCCTGCTGCCACGTGATAGGTTGGTTGGAGTGTTTCAGACTCAGTGATGAACAATTAGACTTGTTGTCACTTAACATGGTTTCTATCCAGGGTTCCCACTCACTTTCTAACTTTGGACAATTCACTGGACCCCGTTTCACCACATCTTCTTGTCTGTAGAGTGCAGACGATAATATCTGTCCTATAGAGTGTGAGGCTGAAGGCACTTAGTCCAGAGTAGGACATGTCATAGGCACCCAGTGCATGTCTCTGATGGAGCTGTCCTGGTGTTGTACCGTCTGAGCTATGGGACTCTTATGCAGGAAGGGACAACAGGGATCACCTAGTTCTTGCCAGTCTTGTCTGGCAGATAGCTTGTGCCAGGGCAGGCAGGGAAGCCCAGGCCTCCCAGGCCCATGGCTTTTCCTTTGCTCCACTTGCTGGTGTTTTTTTGTTGACTTTCTCCATAATTAAAACCCATAGGCCATTTGTTCCAAAGGAATCAAAATTCTTCTGGAAAAATTTTAAATTAAGAGCATCAGTAGATCTTACAGGATATACCTTCATTTTAACAAACATAACAATATTTATTATTAGACTATTTAACATTTATAAAATTGGGAATAAAAATGATCATTAAAACAATTAGAGCCAGGCGTGGTGGCGCACACCTGCAATCCCAGTACTTGGGAGGCTGAGACAGGAGGATCACTGGTTTGAGGCTAGCCTCATCAACTTAGTGAGACCCTGTTTCAAAATAAAACATAAAAAATAGGTCTGGGGGTGTAGCTCAGAAGTAGAATACCCCTGGGTTCAATCCCCAGTACCACACAAAACAAACAAACAAATCAATCTGCATATATAAGAAAAAAATATTGATGTTTTGTAAATAGTACAGTTTCTCTAAAAAGTATATGAGGAAAAGAAAGTAAAAACAATAACAGAAGTAACTATCTGGACTTTTAGATTGTGTCTGTGAATTCCTTTAAATAGGAAGTAGAATTATCTCAATATAATGTTTTTCAAAGTAGGTTCTTTGCCCAAATAATTAGGAAATCAACTCATCACCTTACCAGCTAGCAGAGATTCACAGTACACATTAGTACATTAAAAGATCTGAGTGCTTGACACAGTATTCCTCCATTCTTATCTGACCATAGAGCCCTTTTATGCCACTATCACAAGACTTCTGTTGTAAGAACCATTCCTTGGGGAGCATTATGTAAAGAAAAACCTTGAAAGAATAAGATAATATATACTTAGTGTTTTAGAATTTCCTTCAGATTTCCCTTTTTAAGGAATAATAAACTGGTCATTTTATTGGGGGGTTAATCTGAATTCATTAGCCAGGTTTGAACTCAGACTATCTAGAAGATAGTAATTAACATTATGGGGAAATCCATTAAAATGAACATTGTCCCCAGTATCTTTTTTTTTTTCTTTTGGTGCTGGGGATTGAACCCAGAGGCATTCTACCTTCGAGCCACACCCCTAGCTCGGTTTTATTTCTTATTTGGAAACAGGGTATCACTAAGTTGATGATAGTCTCACTACTTGTTGAGGCTGCCCTTGAACCTGTGATCCTCCTGTCTGGGCCTCCCAAGTACTGGGATAATAGGCATGTGCCACCATGCCTGGCACCCAGTATCTTATGTATACCAGCATAGTTCAGTTTTTAAAACTTTAGTCATTTAACTTCACCTTTTAGAAAGATAAAATTTCCCCAAACACTTAAAATTTTATAATATCTCTTTGGTTTCTATTTCCAGTTGAAAAATACGTTTCGGTTTTACCACTTGTCTTCTTTTGCTTTGTTGGTAATTAAAAAGAAAGTTAATTTAGTCCTTTGTTATCAGGCCAGTAATTATTTTTGGTTTTCCCCTCATATCTAAAATAAATTGATGATTGCCAACTAAATACATAAATCTTGTAGAGGTTGGATGTAAAAGAACAACAAAAATCCTACAATACTTTAGACTTGTAATCCTCATAGTTTAGCCTCTCTCCCACCTCCCTAAGTGGATCATTGATAGTAACCTCTCTGCTGTAGGTCTTCCAGTGTGTATATAATGATTGCCTGTTACCATCTCTTTTGCTCTTAAATAATGACCTGCACAATGTACCTTGAGTTACTTCTAGTGACCTTGCATGTGGGAACACTGAATAATAACAGGATTAAGAAAATGTTCATCCCCAACATTCTAGGGAGGCTGGGGAAGGCTAACTCTCCAGTTGTGGCTGCTTCCCCACACAGAAATTAGGAGAAACCAGCTAGAGGACAGGACTGCGTGTGGCACCAAGGGTCTGGTGTCACTAACACAGGTTCCTGAGGGGCAGTGAAACTGGAGGAGGCCCAGGGACAGTAAGTGGCTGTGCTGGTTGCAGTGTGAGTCCTTCAGTGATCCCTGTCAGTAATCTCAGTACATGTACGAGAAGCTTAAGCAAAACAAGTTTATTTCTTTAAGCTTGCCTAGAGAGGCACAGCCAGTAAAGCGGGCATTGGGTTGAGAATTTGTTGATATGATACAGGTCCTGAATTCTTGCAAATCATGGAATTAAGGGTTGAAGCCAAGTTTGCATAAAGACCCAAGGGACAGTGGTATCCACACGATATGCTATTTGAGTGTAAAGGTTACTTAAGCCTGATCAGTTTATAAATAAAAAGAAGTAGATTCAGACAATAGCTTTGCTTCTGGAATGAAATGACCAAAGTTATAAAATATTTGAGTAATTTTGCAAAAGAAAGGTTTGGAAGTTTGGATAAGGTATTTTAGCAGTAGCTTGGAATGAACTTCAGTTAAGAGGCTGCTCGTCTTTGTGTGAATGAGTGGGGATGTGCTAATGGGCCATGCCCCTTTGGAAAAGGCTTAATAAGCAGAAGAGTGGTGGAAAGAGGTGTTTGAAATGCCATGCCAGTTCATTCATGCCAGCAGTCACTGTTCGTGGCAAAAGTACACAGGCTTTATTCAGAATACCTAGTTCCTATTTCAGTTAAGTTTAACCGTCCTTTTGGTATTTGGATCATTCTGCCAATAATGGGATAAAAAATCGGCAGCTTGTCTTAAAGCGCTTTATAAATGAAGGATGAGTTCAGACTTGCATTTGTTTGCAGTAGAAGTAATTAGGAGGCCTGTTGGAGACTTTTGTTCTTTAATATATTTGTGCCCAAGGAAATGTAAGAAAAACCCAGTTCTGGTTGGATTTGAATGCTTTTTATCCTTTCATTAAGAGATGGTAGTTTTAAAAAAATATATTAAGAATTAGATATCCTGTGACCAGGTCTCTACTTGAAAAGTAAAAGAACACAAATATTAATGTGAAGGATAAGGTGAAAGCCAGTTTGAAAAGTAAAAGAATACAGACATTAATGTGAAGGATAAAGTGAAAACCAGTTCAAGAAAAGTTTGAGATTCAGAGATGTGTTTTGTTTCATTTTTAAGACTTAATACTTTTTATTTTCTCTTCTACTTCTGGAAGTTTAGATTATGTGTAATTAAATTATTTTTTGAAATTTTTATTTAGGTACTTAAATTATACCTGATGTATGGATGCTTTTGCTAGAATATGAAGGTGTCTATGTCACAGAGTTTTCCTGGCCAATGTTTCTTGTAGGTGGTAAGGCCAGTATGTCTTGCCACACCTCGTGCTTCCGTTGTTGAAAGGCAAGGGAGACAGCCAGGTCTCCACATGCTGAGGAAGGTGGCAGTGCGGGAGGGAGTAGCAGCCTGTCCTGTCATTCCTTTTATCTTAACAACTTATCCTGACGGAATGCAACCACATGTGAATTTATTTTTAAATGAATGACCTATTAATTATATTTTAGAAGAGTCTAGTACCCTAAAAAAAAGACACCTTATAATAGAAGTAGTAGACTCTGGGAAGGGAATTGGCGACAGTGGTAGGAGGGACATTGAGTTGTCATTGTGTAGCCACCTTGATAACTTACAGCTTTTGTATGGTGTGTATACTCCTTCCCTCTCCCTCCCCCACTCCCTCCCCCATCCTTCCTCCCTCCTTCTTGAACCCAGGGGCTCTTGCATGCTAGGAAAGCACTCTACCATCAAAGTACATGCCCATTTTATTTTGAGACTGGGTCTCACTAAGTTGCCCAGGCTGGCCTCAAATTTGGGATCCCCCTGCCTCAACCTCCTGGTTACCTAGGATTACAGGTATGTACCACAGTACCCAGCTATGTCACATATTTTAAAAAAAGAAGAGACAATTTTAGTTCTTTTTCTAATTTCTTTGATATCCTTCTCTTGCCTTATCACTCTGGCAAGAGTCTTGAATACTGTATTGAAAAGGAGTGGTGATAGTGGGCATCCTTGTCTTGTTCCTGATTTTAAAGGGAATTCCTGCAGTTTTTCCCCATTCAATACGATCTTGGCTTTGGGTTTATTGTCTATTGCCTTAATGATGTTGAGGTAAGGTCCTTCTATTCCAATTTTCTCAAGTGTTTTTAACATGAGTGAGTGTTGGATTTTGTCAAATGCTTTTCCGCATCTACTGAGATGTCATGTGATTTTGTCCTTAGTTCTGTTTATCTGGTGAATCACATGTGTTGCACTGTTGGTGGGATTGCAAATTAGTACAGCCGCTACGGAGATCAGTGTGGAGATTCCTCAGAAAATTGGAAATGGACCCACCATATGATCCAGCTATACCACTCCTGGGTATCTTTCCAAAGGGACTTAAATCAGAAAGTCATAGCATATATGCATATCCATGTTTATAGCAGCACAATTCACTATAGCCAAATTATGGAACCAACCCAGGTGTCCATCAACAGATGAATGGATTACAAAATTGTGTAATATACACACAGTGGAATTCTACTCAGCAATAAAGAACAAAATTATGTCATTTGCAGGAAAATGGATGGACCCGGAAAACATTGTGAAGTGAGATTAGCCAGTCACAGAAAGTGAAGGGTCATATGTTTTCTCACATAGGCTGAAGCTAGGGAGTAATCGGGATGCCAAAGGGACTCCAGATAATGGAGGAGAAACTCAGTGGAATGAGGGAGATGGTCTAGGAGAGGGTGGTGGAGAGAATCCATGAAGGAATCACTTCCATCAACATTATGTACATATGTGAGAATACCAGTGTCAACCTCGACATCCCATATGGAGAGAGGGAATGGGGAGGGAGCTGAGGGAAAAGCCCACCAAGTGCTGAGTGCATGTGTGCCACTATCACTGTGAACTACATTATGATGTGAGACTATAATGCATCAATAAAAGTATAAAAAAAGAAAAGAAAAAACAAAAAATAGATTCCTTTCTAAGCACTCTCATTTCCTAATAGGAACATGGACTTTCCTACACTGCCCCTAAGAAATGTCTATGATTTTCTCTGCACCCCATTTCCCTATCCCCTGTCTTCTGCCCCCCCACACTCTTTTGCTATTGAGGAAAACATTTTCTGAACTCATGGCTTTTCTTCCTCATGTTTAATTTTGTAATCCCTACCCCTCTCACAGAAGTCATCACTCACCGTGAAATTCAATAACCTTTCAAAAACCCAGTTTGACCTTCCTGGGTGACATGTGTGCTCTCTCCTCCCAGCCTCTCTGACCCCCTCACTCCACCTTTACTAGTGCCTTTCCTGCAATTCCAACTTGAACCATTCTGTGCTGTCTTCCTGAGTGGTCTCAGTTCCTTTCGTGAGATCCCCTGGGTCAGAAGATGTGACGTCTTTCCCTCTGCCCCTGTGTGCTAACCGGCACACTTAGCATTCTGTGGGCACCTCAGAATCAAAGTACCTCAACATCAACTTAGTATCCAGCCTCTTGCCATCCAAAATCTCCATCTTCTCCCACTTGCTGTATTTTAATAACTACTTGCATCCAAGCCAAAAACCTATGAATCATCCTCAGTTTCTTCTTCCACTTCACAGGATTTTAGATTTTAGCTAGCCTTGCTGTAACATGATGGCTTTGTTTCCCATCATATCCCTGTGTTTTATAAATACATGCCTAAGTTAGGCAACATCATTCCAGTTGAACTTGGGGGGAATTTCATGCACGTAAATGTCTGTCCTTGTTAAAAGTGGGAGACAAATCATTTTGATTATTCCTCTGCACTGACAATGTTATGTTTATGAGTGTAGGAATCTCATTCCAGAGGCATTGCTGTATTTGAGACTTGAGTGTGATTTTAAAATTTGAAACTAAATTAGCAATTATATGATTTCACAGGGTTTGAGGCTTGTTATTATAGCGCTCATATTGTAGTTTGCTTGGTTTTCTATTCAGTCACTAAAAAATTATATCTTTGGCGGGTGAGATGGCACATGACTGTAAACTCAGGTACTCAGGAGGCTGAGGCATGAGGATCACAAGTTTAAGGCCAGCTTGGGCAACTTAGCTAGACCTGTCTCAAATTTAAAAAAATAAAAAGTGAATGTAGCTCACTGGTAGAGCACCCCTGGGTTCAATCCCCAGTACCATAAAAAGAAAAAAAAGTGTCTTCTTCAAAGTTAGAATTAGCTTTAATTTTCCCTTAGTTTCTCATGTAAATATATTAGATTAGCTGGGTGTGGCGGCGCATGGCTGTAAACCGAATACTTGGGAGGCTAAGACAAGACAGGAGAATTGCAGGTTCAAGACTAACCTTGGCAACTTAGTAAGACTCTGTTTCAAAATAAAAAATAAAATCATGATAATCCTCAGTACCACAGAAAATTAAATTAAAGATAAATATATTAGAGAATCAAATAATTACTAGATTAAGCTGGGTGTCGTGGCACATGCCTGCAATCCCATTACTTGGGAGGCTGAGACAGGAAGATCATAGCAACTTAGCAAGACCTTCAACAGCTTAGAGAGACCCAGTTTCAAAATAAAACATAAAAAGGGCTGGGAGGCTGAGACAAGAGGATCGCAGGTTCAAAGCCAGCCTCAGCAACTTAGGCCCTTAGCAACCTAGCGAGACCCTTTTTCCAAATGAAAAATGAAATAGAGCTGGGGGTGTAGCTGGGAGGTAGAATGCCCTATCAGCAACACACACATACACACACACACTCTGGGAGTGTAGCTCAGAGGTAGAAAAGCCTCAGTATTCCTCACCCAAATAAACACTAGGTTAAAATAAGGATTCAAATTTATTATATAAGTCGGGTGTGGTGGTGCACACTTATAATCCCAGTACTTGGGAGGCAGAGAAAGGAGGATCGCAGGTTCTCAGCCAGCCTTAGCTACTTAGTGAGGCCCTCTGCAACTTAGACCCTGTTTCAAAATAAAGAATCAAGGATAAAAAATAGGGCTGGGGGTGTAGCTCGAGGTAGAATGCCCCTGGGTTCAATCCCCAGTACTGCAAAATAATAATAATCATAATAATGTATTATATAGCCATTATATAACATTTTATATCTATCATATCATTTAATTTAATTCATCCAATAACAGAATGGACAAACTCTGAATCAGATATTAATTTGCCCAGATTACACTGCAGTGGTGGTTGCTCCTCCCAGTGGTTCCTCCTGAGAGTTTACTCTTTTTTTTTCTTTTATAGGGGGGTTGCTGGGTATTGAACCCAGGGCTTTACACATACCAGGCAAGTGCTCTACCCCTGAGCTACACCCCAGCCTCTGAGTTTCTTCAGACATCTGTTTAAGTGTGGCTTGTATATTCCTGTATGTAGAGACTGGATTTACAGGCATCTCTTTCTTATTAGAAGCTGATTTCCACAAGGTCAGCATTTTTCGCCATCAGTGGCCATGGATGGAGATTTGGCAGCCTGGGTTATGCATAGTCATGGGGTGATGAAGAAGTAGATAATAAAGGTGATTGCACCAAGATTTAAACAGAATTTATATTTCATAATTTTAATTAAAGGAAAGTGATTTAATGCAACCTTCCCAAAATACCGAGAAATAATTATTCCTTGTTTTATGTGTTAATAATCTCTCTGCTTACTTAAATTTTTATTACCCAAAGGAGGGCTGTGATCTGAAGAGTGTTATGGTCAGAAATTCAATTCTCTTTTTCTCCCTCTTTCTCTCTCAGTGCAACGAAACCTCATTCTTTTTTGAAGCTCGAAGTAAAACTGCTTGCAAGCATCTCTGGAAGTGCAGCGTAGAACATCATACATTTTTTAGGTACATTAATGAGAAAGTTTTGTTAATCGTTCTAATAAATGAAAATGGCATTTGTTTTTAAAACAAGAATTCTATTCGGTATACAAACAAATTCATAAGTGTTTCCAGTTTATTTTGGCTTAATTCTCTGGACTGTATTACATAACCATGTACACATATGTATATGTACATATATGTATACATACATATATGTATTCATACATGTATATACACATACAGATATTCTTTGCTTGTGCTTATACTATAAGAAAGGATAAAGGATAATTTTTTTAAGTTTACATATAAAGTGCAGGTGTGGCTAGCACCTATGTGGCATTGGTGGAAATCACGGGTTCTGCTGTGGACATACTAAATTTGAAATGCCTGAGAACCATCCAGGCAGAGATGTGGTAAGGCAATTGGCTGCACAGAGCTTGCTAGAAAGATGAAGGTTGATGGTGTAACTTTAGTAGGTTTTTAAGACAGAAGGGGCTGGATGAGATCACCTACGGAAAAGATAAAGAGAGGGAAAATCAGAAATCCAAGAACTGAGCGCTGGACCCTCCCTACATTTGGAGGACAGGAAGAGCCAGCCAAGGGGCAGGAGAAGGAGCAAGCAGGAGAGGGTTTCCTGTCCTGGGAAATGAGGAATAGGGTGGCAGCAACTGTGTGCAGTGCTCCTGGAAAGTCAAGTAAGATAGGCACAGAGAATTGACTACTTGATCATGGAGACACTTTCTTTATTGTTTCACATCCTTAGGTTGTAAAGATAAAACAAAATTTTAGCAGGTAATACATTAAACTATATTGTGTGTGTTTATTTTTTTAACTGAAACAAGATTGACTTCCTCCCTTATTCCTATTTGATTTGTATGGAGCAATTCCCCTGAATAGTATGGTGTTGGGGAAATATTCTTATAAAAGGACCAGTGTCCTTTATGTGGTTTGTATTGGGAAGGGACTTGACCCAGAAAGCCTGACTTTGCCTCCAGTTTAATGTGGGGCCAGGGAGCTTCCCATAGTGGTGTCTGTTGGAAATACCCCAAAATGGGAAGTACTGGAGTACATTATACAAATAAGAGTGAACCATCATATCCAATATAACTGCCATGAAAACCTTAACATGCATAAATCATCATAATGACAAAATTCTCAAGGTGATTTAAGCAGAGAAAGTAAATTGATTCACAACTATAACTCCCGAGGGCAATGCTGTATAGAATAGTCTTCAGAAAGTGTGAGTATTTGGTATTATTCATACATAACATCCTAAGATGTAGTTGTGTTTCAAATATTAGCTTAAAATAACTGATGACGCCGGGCGTGGTGGCGCACGCTTGTAATCCCAGTACTTTGGGAGGCGGAGACCGGAGGATCCAGGTTTGCGGCCAGCCTCAGCTTGCTCTCTCCCTCTCTCTTTCTCTCTCTCTCTCTCTCTCTCTCTCTCTCTCTCTCTCCCCCTGTCTGTCTGTCTCTCTCTCTCCTTAGTGAGACCCTCCGCAACTTCGTGAGACCCGGTTTCAAAATAAAGTATAAAAAATAGGGCCGGGGGCGTAGTGCGGAGATAGAACGCCCCTGTGTTCAATCCCCGGTACCGAAAAAAAAAAAAAAAAAAAAAACTGATGACTATTTCTTTGGCTAACTGTCAAATAGTGTGGCACTGTTATGTTTTCTATGTAGCTTTATGTTCAAATGTTGAATATGTGATTATGAATCTTTGATTTTCTTTTTGAAATTTAGAATGCCAGAAACAGAATCAAATTCATTGTCAAGAAAACTCAGCAAGTTCGGATCCATAGGTTATAAGCACCGGTATAGGTAAATGACATTTTTTCCTTTGGGGTGTGTGCATTAATCAAGCTGCCAACATAAATCCACAATGGAGTATGTGATTTGGCTCTTTTCTTTTATTCCCCACTGTGCCAATGTGTTTTGTAAGCATAACAGTTTATTAAACTAACTTTCTTAACAAAAATTATTTTCCAGAATTAACTATATTTAATGTCGCATCAACTATATTAAGTTTAGGGCTTTTAGAACATAGTAGAGCTTATTATCTTCAGAATTTCATTCTGATAAAATTGCCACTTATTTTTAATTATGTTCTGTGATTATGAGACAGAGTTGATGTTCTGAATAGTAGCTGATTGGTTGTGTTCTTAGTCCCTTCGGTTTTGATCCTTGTATACTTTATATTGTAGATCAATGCATACTTTATATTGTAGATCAAACCATGCTGTTGATGCACAAAATTACTATATGGATAAAACCTTTGCATAGTAATGCTAATTATATCTCAAATTTATTCAAATAGTTACTAAATGCCATTATTATGCAGAGTGTTTCTCATTTATTGCTTCATTTAATCATCATAGTCTTCTGTAATATTATCCCCATTAATATTTGAGGAAACTGAGGCTCAGAGACCATTTAGTAACCTAGTTAGGAAGTATTGAAATGGGATTCACACTCTAGACGTCTACTCCAGAGTGTGTGCTTTTAACAATTAGACAGAGTATTAGCCTGTTGAGGAGAAAGCCTGATTGTCATGCAGAGCTGGACAGGTGCTTGTGTCTTTTTCTAATACCCCCATTAAATTGGGAATGAGTTCTATATTTTGAAACAGGATTTTTTTTGTCTCAATTCGTTCTGTTTATTAGAGAGCCTGTGATATGCAGAGCTTGATATTAGGAGCCCAGAGACACAAAGAATCAGATCTAACCATCTCTCCCTTCAAAGAGTACAATATCATTCAGGCAGTGCTGCAGGTCCTCAGACCTTGTAAAACCAAGAGGGTGAGAAGTGCCCCCCGGGGGATGGGACACTGTGTTCTGTTGGTTTCATTGGAGACACCACTGAATGAAATGCCTCCATAGAAGACTTAAAATTAAAGCCGTGTCAAGACTTACAGGATAGCAGTACGCCAGATTTTAATTCCTTTCTTTTAATTCCCACTTTTTAAAAAATTCTACACAGTAATTTTAATGTGGTGACAAGAAAATTTTACATTACATATGTGGTGCATTAATTTCTGTTGGACAACAATGATCTACATAATTCTTTTTTTTAAGGGGGGAGTGGTACTGGGGATTGAACCCAGGGGCATTCTACCTTTGAACTACACCCCCAGACCTTTTTTTAAATTTTTTATTTTGAAATAGGGTCTCGCTAAGTTGCTGAGGGTCTTGTTAGGTTGCTGAGGCTGGTTAATAACCCACTTTTTGAGTCTTAAGTTTGAGATCAAAGACAATCAATGCAAGTAACTAATGTGGTATTCATTGCATTCATCTGTTCACACTATTTCATTGAATGTTTACTCTTTTGGTGACAAAAAGGAAAACTGTTATTGTATTGTAGATATTCCTGGTTTTTGCATGAAGGTATTTGATATTTAAATATTTAATCTGCAGTTTTCCCAGGTTCTTCCTTAGACAGTGATATAATTATGAGGAATTTAAAGAAGGATTACTTACTTTTCTACTGAGGAGAACAGCTCGTAGCCCATATGTGGGCTGTTCTTCCAGTTGTGGCATACAGCGCTGCCAGGGTTATGACGAAATGTGTAAAGCTCTCCTTCTCACTGAAGTGGGGCTGGTGAGCAGACATCTGTCTTAGTGTTTATACTACTAAAATTATAATCAGGCTGTTTAACATATGCTGTCATTGGCTTCTACAAATTCAGCTGTACCTGATTTCTCAAATTTATTGAAATGCAAATGTTGTGGCTACTGGGAATTATTATTAGAACGTTATTGGATTTTGCATATTAAATATCATTTCTTCCATGAAAGTAATTAAACGTAACCTTTGCAGAATTGGAGGCTCTGCTAAATCTGTTCTAATTTCGTAGGTAATGTGAACTACCTAGTGAATCTTAATGAAACCCAAATCTACATGTCTGTCTGTAAGAAGCACTAACCTGACTCTACCCTTGAAGGATGTTTCATCCCTGTGTGGTACTTAGGCAGAGATGGGTCTCTGTTGCTGGGTGGTCATTAATGTATAGATTGTTTATTTTCAAAAGAAAATGAACAGCTGGGCGTGGTGGCGCACGCTTGCAATTCTAGTACTTGCACGCTTGCAATTCTAGTACTTGGGAGGCTGAGACAGGAGGATTGCAGGTTTGTGGCCAGCCTCAGCTACTTAGTGAGGCCCTCCACAACTTAGTGAGACCCTGTTTCAAAATAAAGAATAAAAAATAGGGCTGGGGGTATACTTCAGAGGTAGAATGCCCCTGGATTCAATCCCCAGTACTGCAAAAAAAAAAAAAAAAGAAAATGAACAATCTTTAATCAGCATCATATGCCTGTCTCTTTGTTGAGACAATCTGGTGATATCCTGGAACAAATGCAGAGCTCTGGAACACACATAGCCCCTACTTCACCCTGCAGGCTTTTAGAGCATGTGGTGCGGGGGGAGAACAACACACTAACTGGCTGCAGTGTGTAAATGGGGGGTCTTTGTGTATAAGCGTTCGTGTATCTATAGTGGTGTGTATGAATGTTTTCATGGGTGTGCATGTACATGTATGTGATGGAGAAGAACAGAGTTCTCTAGTCTTTACTCTTTCCTGCATTTTAGGGCTTGCAAAATACCAAGGAGATTACTATATCTGTTGGGAAAATTAGTTATTACTTAAGGAAATGAAGAAACACCAAACATAGTGACATAGGACAATCAAATTTCAAAATTAAATTTGGGGGAAAGGCTAAGCTGAAATCTGACATTTGAGCTCTCTCTATTGGGGACCAATAATCTGAAATGGAAATTGATTAAATCTTTGATTGATTAAATAGTATTTTGTGCATCGATACCTCCTTCTTTGAACCCCTTAAAAATTAACCTTGCCCTTACCTGCTGTTAAGTTCGTAGGGTATTCCTGGTTTGGGTGAATGAATGAGTTGTGTGGAATTTATACTCCTGAAGTAAGAACAAGGCTTGAGAACCCCACTCTAGGAGCCCAGTCGTCCGCTTTGTAGAACTTAAATCCCGGGGGCTCTCATGGGATCTCACATTTCATGAAGCAGGGAAGAGAGACCAAATTCTCACGAGAACCTGCTTCCTGCTAGGTGCTTTCACATGTGCCACTTTATTTGATCTACATGGTGACCTGCCAAAGGAGGTATCGTATCCCCAAATGGGAGTTCCCAAAATAAAGTAATGGAGCTCAGAACCCTTAGCCAGTAAGTGGCAGGTCTGGAATTTGAACCTGGGGCCTCTCCTCTCACTTGGAGGTTGAAGGGCTGCCGGCAGTGTCACTCAGCATGGAAGGGGGTACATGCCAGAGCCCAAGGAGGCAGGGAAGTGGTGACCATGGGAATAGCACCCTGTCCTGTCGAAACAGAGTCACCAGACATGCAGAGGGACCCCTGTCACCTTGTACTATTAGTCTATGTATTTGTATATCACTTTTTCCTACAAGGAAATAGAGTTCTATAGAAAACTATTTCTGCTAGGACATAGTAAGAACAAATATAAATATCATATAATGTAATTGAGAAGAATTGGGCTACAGAGATTCTTTAATATACTTTGATTGGTACATTGTAATTATACACACGTTAGTGAGATTGGTAGTGATGCCTTCTTACGTGGACATAGCATCCTTTGAACTGTTTCCTCTATCAAGCCTCCTTCCCCCCTCCTCGCCTCCTTCCCCCAATCCCCTTTTGCTCTTCTACTCATCTCTCTCATTTATCTGAAGTCCCTTATAGAAATTTTTAAAAATAACTTGCTGAAGACCACACGGCTAGAAGAAGGCAGAGCCGTGTTTTCAACAGGGCTTGTTTCTTCAAACCAAGTGACTGAATGTTCTGTCCCTGCTCCTACACCACCAGGCTGTGCCGCACTGACTGGCTGGGGGAAAGAAAACTTGTTGTAGCTATGGGGCCTGTGTAGCCAGTAACAAATCAGCTTATGTTTCTGGACCTCAGTCTTCTTAATCTCATGATGTGATTTTCTCATTTCTCCTTTGTTCCTGAGAGAGAAACCATGAGGAAAAATGGTTACAATCTCATTATAAAATGTCTCAGTGGTCAGCATATTAGGTTATATTTTTACAGCTAATATCTTTTTCCTTTGTGCAGTGAAGTACACAGTGCTCAAGTCTTTCTAATAACAAAGAAAGTCTGGGGTCTACTCTTCATATTCCAAACTATTTTTAATAATGGGATTTTGTTCTACCTATGGAATTGTTTTAGCTTTTCAGAAATTTATATAACTTTATTTTTTACAAATTCGTTGTTTCAAGTGAAAGAAAACCTGTCAAAGCTTGTTCCCCTCCCTTCTAATTCCCATGAACTGTTGAACATGAAGTATGCTCATGGGTGGCATCTTAATTCTCAGAGTAGCTCATTCATAGTGGTGTCCCCAAATAGCTTGACAGGAAGTCATCTTTTATAAGTGTTGCAGGCATCTTTCTCTTTCTTTCTTTTTTTTTCCTTCAATACTGGGATTGATCCCAGGGGTGTTCTACCATGGAGCTGCATCCCCTACCCTTTTTATTTCATTTTAAGACATGGTATCATTATGTTGCCTGGACTGGTCTTGAACATGTAATCCTCCTGCCTCAGCCTCCCTAGTTGCTAGGAACCACAGGGCGGACATCATTGCGCCTGGCTGTTGCATTTTTATTTCTAGTAAAAGTAGATAGTGAGAAGGGGAAATATTCATAGATATATGTACAATGAATTTTATAAGTGACATTTAATCTCTTTGGGGGAGACATTCACCAATCTGTATCCTGTAAATATAGAATGAATGGAATGGGGCCAGTTAAAAGGCTTTATGTCCTCCGATAGATGGCTCCTCTTGTGGTGACTCAAACTAGACATATAGAAATACATTTAAGCTGGGCGTGGTGGTGCACACTTGTAATCCCAGTACTTGGGAGGCTGAGACCGGAGGATCCGGGTTCATGGCCAGTCTCAGCTACTTAGTGAGGCCCTCCGCAACTTCATGAGACCCAGTTTCAAAATAAAGTATAAAAAATAGGGCCGGGGGTGTAGCTCGGAGGTAGAACGCCCCTGGGTTCAATCCCAGGTACCACACAAAAAAAGAAATTCATTTACCTGTACCTAAACAATGTTTTCCTTCATAAAAGCCAGGGTCATTCACTGGCTCAAATTCAGCAACTATGGAGTAAGTTTTTAGTAAGATGACTATCCACTGAAATCTAGCAAGTGGAATTACACAATTTCTCAGGGAAATTGCTTGAGAAGGTTTGCCCAGCCTCCGGGAAATCTCGCCCTGTTGAACCCTCACAGAATCTTGATTTATTTATTTATTTATTTATTTTTTTTTTGCAGTACTGGGGATTGAACGCAGGGGCGTTCTACCTCTGGGCTACATCCCCAGCCCTATTTTTTTTTTTTATTCTTTATTTTGAAACAGTCTAAGTTGCAGAGGGCCTCACTAAGTAGCTGAGACTGGCTGTGAACCCGATCCTTCAGTCTCAGCCTTCTGAGTACTGGGATTACAAGTGTGCACCACCATGCCCGGCTTCTCACAGAATCTCTAGAGGAGCAGCACTCTGCCTGGGCATGTGGTCTGCCAGGTGAGGTGGGCATAATAAATGTCTGACGCGCCATGGCAGGGTTCCAGAGGAAATCACACCCAGCGGTCCTGTGGGGGAAGCTCTGTGGCTTGCCATGTGAGTGCAACAGGGGACTGTCATATGGGCTTATCACCTCTGTGTGATTTAGCTTGACATAAATTCTTTCTCATTTAGTTATAGAGCTCAAGGCATCAGAAATCTTTATTTGTAGCCCACCATTCTTCTTAGATCTAAGTCTATCTCCTCTTTTAATAAACCCCTTGTTACTTTTTCTCCCTCAGAAAGATTTTCCTTCTAACATAAATCCCCTCTTGGAATTTAATTTGCTTTCTTGGCCAATTTTACAATGAGAATCATTTAAAACCTACTGTATATTTATGGCCAGTTCAATTTGTGTGTTTTTTCTTCTTTGCAGCTATTCTGAATGAGCCACTGTTTAATTTTGTGGCTGTGTGGTTTTACCTTTACTAATCAAAATGTTGCATTTTCAAGTGGCAGGACAGCTTTGCAAATGAGCCGAGATATTTCTATCCAACTTCCCCGTCCTGATCAGAATGTAGCAAGAAGTCGCAGCAAGACATACCCTAAGAGGACAGCACAAACACAGCCAGCTGGTAAGTCTTGGTGCCTCAATCACCTATGTGACCTTGTGTTTTCTTTTAGGCTAATGGTGTAAGACATGCTCAGGTGGTGATTATAGCCCTGTAATCTTTTTATTCTTAACAGCCGAATTTTTTTATTTGACCTTAGAAGTATCTAAGCAATCAGTAATTATTAATAATTAGTAGATAAGGATTCACTTGAATCATCATGACCTACTTAATGATTATACTTTTCTTTTTCAAAGAGTTTTATTTTAAATAAAATCTCAACTGAATGATTTCTTAGTTTGGTGTATTTGACATTGAATTGAAGTAAACTCTTAGCAAAGGTCTTTTTAGAAAGCACTATCGATGTAACTTAATTTGTACAGAATTACAAATTACAAATTAAGTTACTGGACACAGGCCGAGAGGTTGGGTTTGTTGTTATTAAGTCTTTCTTTTATTATGAAATGTGATATAGAAAGTGCATGAAATACACATACACACAGACATACACACATATTTGTACATGGGCATATACACACGTATGTGTGCATAGACACACACACAGTTTAACATAACGAGCAAACCCTGAAGTTGCTCATGCCCATTTCCTTGTTCGTATTCTTACCATCTATCTCTACAGTCAGAGGAAAGCCTAACTTGTGATAATTATTTCCTTAGTTCTATTATTATTTTAGTACTTAATAGCCTTTCCCTGAACAAGTTAATTTTACGTATTTTTTAGTATTACAAAAATGAATCATGGTATGTATTCTTTTGTGTCTTGGTTCTTTTTATTGACATTATGTGTAGTGGGTACTAAAGTATATTCATTTCTCTTGCTGTGAGTATTCCAGTGTTTGTCAGTTTATCTACTTCTCTGTTGGTGGACATTTGGGTTATTTGGATTTTTTGTTTCTAATGCAGATGATTTCTTTAAGAAAATCACCTACTCAGTCAGTTTTCATCTATATGTTCAGTGCTCAGAGCCCATGGAGTTTGACTGCGGAGTGAAGCTACAGACTCTGGTCTGTGGTTTGCTTGTAAATCACCCTTGTCTAAGGCGCTCCAGAGCCCTTTCACATACAGCATCTCCTTTGAGCCTCATGTCGCCTTGTGAGGCAGGACAAGACAAAGAGTGTGTTCACATTTTTCAAAAGAGAAAGACATGACCCAGCAGCTACACAGAGGTGGGGCTGGGCCAGGTGCCCAGGTCTCCTGGGTCTTTCTGCCAGTTTGAAAGCAAATGGAATTTCTAATAATAGTAATTAACATCTGAACATCATGTGAAAACTGACGTAGCACTATGACATCCACTGTTTAATCCTCATGCCAAGCCTATGAAGAAAGTGTGTGAGTTTGTTCCACCATTCCTGGGTGTGAAAATGACACCTGAAGTATTATTTCTAAAGTCAAATGAAATCTGACTGTAGGTCCCCTCTTCTCCTTGGGCTGGAAGGAAATTGTCAAGGTGGATGTGGAGCAAGTTCAGTGTGCACTGGTTACCAGGTAGTTTGAGTACAATGATACAGAACACACTCATGCAACAAGTTACGTGAAGTGGACTTATGACTTGAGCTAGGTAGCGAGGGACAACAGACACCTAGGATCTGTTGTGAGCTGCCCCCCACCCCCAAGCTCAGAAAAGCTGCGTGGGGCAGATGGAGCCTTGACTGAGCATGCCTCACTTCCACCACACCTGAAGGGACCCCAAGGGCAGCTCACTCGGGATTATATACCTAAGGGTGCACAAGTGTCCTGCTTCCAGGGGAGAAAGGAACTGAGCCCAGGCTGTCCTTGGCAGTTCCTTCCTAACTCAAGATGTCTCTCTCCTTAGAGGGACAGAAATAAGGGTAGGGCTGTTTCAGCCAGTTCCCCTCTACCTCAGGATTTGACATTCCCAGCACATTCTACAGTTATTCTTAGGAAATGCAGGCAAAAACTGCCTAGGTTAGTCCAAGGCCACCCAGAGAACTTTGCTGCAATTACATAATGAGTAGGTGTCCTAGGCCAAAAATTCTAGTCTTCTAATGCCAGGCCTTATACATTATTGTAATAGTTTGTATTTCTGTTTCTTTGTCTACCAGTCTTAAGTCCGATTTGGATCAATGATACTGTAGTTATAATTAATATGCAAACCCATCATTTTTATTCTAAAAAGAAGTTTATACCTTGCTGCCTTGAAGACTAAGCCTTTGCTCTGAGCACACTCATTTTGACTTTGGGTTGCTTTTAGCCTGACTTTTCAAGCTTGTGTTTCCCAACACTGTGGTATGCTCTGCGGATGCAGAGATAACCCCCCGCATGGCGGTGTGATCGCCCCGTAACAGTGTGATGGTCCTGGGTGGAGAAGGACCATTTAACAAATACCAGGATCCAGGGTCACATTTGCTGTCCTCCACATAGGAAGGATATTGTGAGGCAGGGATTAATTTTATTCTATTTAAAAAATTGTTACATTTTCTAGTTCTTCTCTTTCACATGTACTCTGCATTGATCCTCATTTGACCCCGGCTGGTAGAAAGCCAGACCGAGCTGCCCCCCACTCCAAAGGTGGGGGGGTTAACTTGAAGCAGAATTTTTGAAGAGGTCCCTCTAGTCTTCACCTGCTTCATCACTGCCCTGCTACTTGTCTGCATGCACCTTGTGTAAGCCCACCAGCCCCCAACAAGGTGGGCAGTTTGTGGGAGCTGGTCTGAGTGAGCCGGAGAGGAGAGGGGTCTGGGATGCAGTTGGGCTCCTCATGGGCTAGCTCTGGCCTGCCTAGAGAGGTCAGCCTGCCCTGTCCCTCTTCTTCCCACACCAGCCATCTGAATCTTCCTTTTTCTGGGAGTCATGTGTGGTAGCTGGGCAGAAAAGGAACCATAGCTCTTTTTTGTTAAATTTTTTTTACTGGGCTGCATACATAATGCCCTGGATTTGATACCCAGTATGGCCCCAGAAAAAAGTCTAAATTTTTTTTTTTTTTTTTTTTTTTTACTGGCCAATGCAAGCAATAGTGTTACCTTAGTAAATTATCTTGCCACGGTTACTTAATTTTTTATTTAAAAATTTTAACAATTAAAATGGTAGCTGATTTTAAACTTTTTTTTCTGGTGGTACTGGGGATTGAACCCGGGGGCTTTCTACCTCCGAGCTACACCCCCAACCCTATTTTTTATTCTTTATTTTGAAACAGGGTCTCACTAAGTTGCGGAGGGCCTCACTAAGTAGCTAAGGCTGGATGCGAACCTGTGATCCTCCTGTTTCAGCCTCTCAAGTACTGGGATTACAAGTGTGTGCCACTATTTCCGGCTTTAAACAATTTTTAAAACAAAAATTTTATTTTATGACATTATACCATATTTGATTGAAATAGAGTTAGAGTTTAAATAAGAAGATATATTTTTTTATTTTAATAAGGCCAACTATTAATTTTAATAGGCTGAATTCTGTTGGCTCTTTAAAATTTTAGAATCACAGCTTTTGGATTATCAGCATACATTCTCATCTCTCATTTAACATTTACATAGAATAAAAAACAAGTTGTGATAGAAAGACCATGACTTTTTGTTCATTTGTATCATTAATTTATAGTCCATGACTTTTTATTTTTTTCTTTTATTTCTTCTGAAGTTAAAATAATTCCATCCAACTAATTGACTATTCCCCTTAACTTGCAGCCCAGTTCTCTGCAAGTTTAAAAAGCTTTTATTCACCTCTTAATCAGCAATAATAAATGCCTGGCAGCTAAAAAGCCATTGTGTTTAGAATCTGCCAAGTTCAGGCCTTGGCCCCTCTGTGAGGAAGTACATTCCAGAGCCAAGAGCCTTGCACCCTGCAGCCTGCTGCCCCACCCAGAGTTCAGCGCCAGGCAGGCAGCCAGCATTCCTTGCAAATCAGAACTGCCTCTGCGGAGCTTGGTGTGAATTGGGAAGAGAGATGGCAGGTGGGAAAGTGCATATTGTGCAGCCTTTTCTCTGATGAGGTCTTGGCAACCCATGCAGGTGGGGTCTTGTCAGAATCTCTGCTGTAAATAGTCAATAAAGACAGAATATTTAGGTATAACCTATAATTACCTGTAATTGGTGAAACCAATTGCAATGGTTAAACAGTGCTGTGATTGCATGTGAAGCAGCATTTTAAGTTTGTAAAACTATCCCACTGATGGACACAGAAGTAAATAGCTGCAGCAGCAGCATCTTTGGGCTATTGAAACGCTAGACAGGATGACGTTTTGGCATTCCCATTCTGACTCTGTGGAAGGGGACATGAGCACAGTGCTCGACGGGATGTGAAGATGATTTCTGAGTGAGGAGAGTTTGTACTCAGTGTACAAGCAGATAGCGACAACTTCGGCCAACCCAGTTGTTTCTGTTCTGGAGAGTGGACCCAGTATTGACAGATCTTCAATGTTCAAAGGAAAGTATAAAACCTGAATATTTATGGGAATTTTCCAGGATTTAAAATATTGATAATTAATTTTAATTCTGAGGGACAGATTTGGCTTGAGGGCTGCCTCTTTGGAAACCCTGATCGATAAAGCTGGGGTGAATGGCCAATCCACTGCATGGCCAAGAGATGCTTCCTGGGGCTCACAGCCAGCTTCTCCAGTATCCCCTGTGAGCATGTCTACATCTGCTGCAAGCACCCCAGCACTCTTGGCATGAGTGCTTTGTAGTTTGTAGGTCAGTTGGCCCACTCCAGGGGCTGATGGTGCCACGTAACTCTGGACTCCACTGCAAATGAGTCACCTGGGGTGGTTGACCGAAGTCTCTGTTAGTGACCCAAGGTGGGTGCAGCCAAAGCAGGAGAGACAGAGAAGTGCTTTGATACAGTGAAGTGCAATTTCACTTGATGCAGTGTAGCTCTGGGCTGCTGAGAAATAGTCATGTCAAGAAGGAACGTAATCATCATTTATCGGGCACTTCCTCTGGTTGGCACATTGTGTCAGATGTGAGAGTCAGCAGAAGCCCAGCTTCGCTGTGGCAAATGAGTCTGTTTTTGTTAAGGCAGAAGAAAGGCAAGCTGTGTAAATAGAGACTGGTGTATCTGACCAAGGCAGTGTGGATCCAGTAAATCTGGGGTCAGCTTCAGTAGTCCATGTATTAAATGTGTAGTGTGATAAAGGCACTTAACTATCCTGAACCCCAATTTCTTTATCTGTCAAATAGGGTTACTACCCCCTACCTCCTGAGTTGTTGACATGGGAATGAATGTGTCTGAAACAGGCTGAGTACCCTGTCGAGCATTTGTAGGGGCATGGTACACATTAGTTTCCTTCTCCTAAAATAAAAGGATTTCTTTCTATACACAGTATGAATTTGTCTGCAAATCTTTCTGACAGGGTTTGAATTGCATGTACAATAATATTGTCAACTCTGTATATAAAAGATAATATGATTATGTTAAGGAGCTGTAAGCTGTAGAGATTAAGGGATGGGGAGAGGCCATTCAAGTACAGTGAAGGGGAGCTTGGGAAGGAAATTGGGTAATTTTACTTTATTCTAGAAGATTCAGTATAAATAGGGTGTGAAGGAAATGGAAAAGTCAAAGCACACTCTGCGTGTAGATTCTTTTCCCTTGCCGGCCTGCAACTCTCAGTACCCTGGGCAGCTACTGGGAGGTGTACTAAGAGCACAATTAGGAGTTGCCTTCCTTTTTGAGTTCCTACTTTTCAGTGCAGCTCTCTTGGTCAACATTCTCACTGCTGTGACCCAATAAGCCTGACCACACAACTTAGAGGATGGAAGATTGATTTGCTCTCAATTTCTGGAGATTTGGGGGTTCAGTCCATGTGAGGCCAGGGTCTGCAGAGCTCAGAGCATGGTGGTGGGAAGCAGAGAGAAAGAGGGAGCAAGGGCTCTGTTCTCACAACATGGAGGCCAGAAGCAAAAGAGAGCAAAGATGCAAGGGCTTTCAAAGACTCAAGCACAGTCCCTAAGGCCATACCTCAGGGACCTACCTTTGCTAGCCATAGCCCACCTACCTAGGTTACCACCCAGTAAATTCATCACAATGAATTTATCTACTGATGAGATTATAACCCTCATGGCTTAATTATATCAGCTCTGAACATTAATACATGAGTCTTCAGGGGACATTCTATTTCTAACCAATAACAGCAGCCTTTAATGCAAACTGAGTTTTTAATTGTGGTTAAAAAATTAAATTTACCATATCCACCATTTTAAGTGTAAGTTTAGTAATGTTAAAGATACAGTGTGGTACAACAGATCTCTAGGATGTTTTCATCTTATAGCACTGAAATGTGATGCTTGCTCACCAGCATTGCTAACTCCTCTTCCCTCCTGGGTAACCGCCTCTCTAGTTTCTGTCACCACTCTTCCCTCCTCCCCCTCCAAGCGCTCTTTGCTCTCTAGCCCCTTCAGGATTTTCTGTGACTATGAATGAGAAACCTCAAACTTCTTATGAGTGCATTCATAATAGTGAGGAGATTGTGTGACAGTTTTAAAGTTCACATAATCAATCATCGCATCTTCTGTGTAAGCCCCCCCCCATTTGAAGTTATTAGTTGCTAGTCCTACCGGAGTGCATTTTTGTCATGTTAAGCAGACAGTAGAAACAGAGAAGACAAAGGAAGGTCAATGCCTAAAGGGCTCAGAGAGGGGAAGCAGAGTTGTTGAATGAAAAGCACACAGAAACCAGGGCTCTGGGTCAAGTATTTTACAAGTAAGCCACAAGCTCTGAGTTGGTTTGAAAGTTACTAGATTAACAACCTTACTTCTACAATCTGAGCAGAACTTCTGCAATGTTGTCATCACAGAGACTTGAAACTACCTAAATACCCAAGAGTAGGAAACTGGCCTAATAAAATAGCACATTTGCTTATGCTTCATGAAATACCATGTCCCTCTTAAAAGAAATCTGAGAGCAGGACTTGAACTTGTGTTGGTGATTCCACAGTCCTACAATATTTGCCGTGAAAGGTCAGACTCCATTAGGAGCTCACTAGAGGCGAGGGATGTTCATGACTAATGACCATTGAGCATCCGTGTGTGCCTGGCTCTGTACTAGACACTTGGCAGATAGCATCTCACTCATTTCTCCTGGAAGATGCTATGACTCTCACTGTTGAAGTTAGAAAGCAGAAGATGGGACTTCTCCAGGACCACAGAGCTGGGGTTTGAACCCAAGTCAGTTATAGTCTGCCGTGTAGAAAGGAAAAACCAAAAGATGAATGTAACAAATTTACATGTGCTGATATGGAACGATCTTTAGGATATAGTGTGAGCGAGACAGGTGTATGTGTGAATGGGCAGAGGACAAAAAAAGCATGGATCTTGGTAGAGTATAATATCTTTCCATTATGTAAAAAGACAAAATCATGAGAAGGGGGAGGATGCATACAGATAAACTTGTAGGCAGGATACATTATAGGCTAATAATAGTAGTGGCCTTTGGGAAGGCTTTCTGAGAGAATGGGGATTGGAAGTGGGAGATTTATTTTCATTTGAATTTTTCCATGTCATATTTTTAAAAAGCCCTATAGATAATTGTTAGGAATGCATTAAATTTTCAAAATGGTTTCAAATGCACATTCAAGTTTCTATTAGAGATAGTCTCAAAAGACTCAGAGCTGAAGACACTGATATTAAGAAGCATGCAGTGTGATTTACAGAAAAAGTAATGGAACAATATCAGACTGATCATATAAAATCCAAATGTTAGGAATTTCTTATGTATTGTAACAGATACAGCCCAAGTCTTCAAGGAGAGAGGCATAAAGCATAAGGCACATTTATTAGTCCAGGGTTAAAGTAGAAGATTGCAGTCAGAGCATGCTTTGTTTCAAAAAAGGAGAACTCGTATAAGACTCAGTCTTTGGACTAGAGGGACAAGAGAATAGTCTATTTGTGTTGCAGGTAAGGAAACTAAGGTCTGAAGAGGTGAAGTAATTTGCAAGTGTACCTAGTTCTGCACCTTGGAGGCAATCTGTACAAGAGTCACTAGGGCCGGGCGTGGTGGCGCATGCTTGTAATCCCAGTACTTTGGGAGGCGGAGACCGGAGGATCCGGGTTCGCGGCCAGCCTCAGCTCTCTGTCTCTCTGTCTCTCTCTCTCTACTTAGTGAGGCTCTCTGCAACTTCATGAGACCCGGTTTCAAAATAAAGTATAAAAAATAGGGCTGAGGGTGTAGCGCGGAGGTAGAACGCCCCTGGGTTCAATCCCCGGTACTGCAAAAAAAAAAAAAAAAAAAGAATCACTAGGTATTGAGGAATGTTTGGGAAAAGTGAAGGTAAGGAGACTAGAACAGATGGTGACATAGCAGCTCTTATACCTGTTGGGTTTTTGTTGGGTATTGTGACCTTTGTGTCTGTCCCCTCTGGGTCAGCTGAGGACAGGAAAAGGAAGAAATGAGTGTTAATTCTCATCCAAATGGATTAGAACAAAGCATTCTGACCAAGAGCTGTTACATGGGTAGTTATAGCGATGATTTCTAGAAAACTTAGCAGAATCTTTGTTTTGGAGTGTGATCGTGGCTCTCCTTTTTCAAGGTGACAAATCAGACTCAGATAATCTACTGAGATGCGGTTCAAATTCATGTTCCTGCTTTCTCTTCACCCTGACTGTAAGAACATCTGCTCTGAGGGAGGCTTAGGTGGCCTCTGGCCTCATTACTTAAGCCTTTGCGTTGGGAAGGCTTGTGGTGCAGTAGTGAGTGAAAAGAAAAAATAGAACCTGATTGGAGAAGATCAGAATCCTGCGTCTGACTGGGCTGTGGCCTGTAGCATGTCACTCAGCATTCTGAACTTTCATCCCATTATCCATAAAATAAAGGAAATGAATATATAAACTTTAAAGGTCCCTCTTCTTCCTAAACTTCTCTCTTATTCATTCTGGTTTACCTGTCACAGAGCTGGAAGGACCAAATATTTAAAAAGATACAAAGGAATTTTAGAACCCCTCCCTTTTTTTTTCAGTTCTTTTATTGTTTTTTATTCAGCTATCCAAGGAAAACTATTGTCAAAGTTTAGATTGCATGTCTTTTTTCTGTCATTATGTATGGCTTCCTAAAGTGTATTATTAAAAATACCATTTAAAATTATAATTATTAACATATATTAGTTGTACAGATTAATGGTATTTAATGTGATATTTCCATACATGTATGTATCATGCCTTGATCATACCCATCCACCCTTTGTCTGCCCTCTTCCCCCAACAGTCCCCTTCCCAATCCCTAATAGTTCATCTTCTATTCTCAGGTTACCTAGCTTCCTCCCTCCCTTCCTTCTTTCCTCTTTTTCTTGAGAAAACATGCAATACTTGTCTTTCTGTGTTTGGCACATTTTACTTAACATGATGTCCTCCATTTATATCCATTTTCCTGCAAATGACAGGATTTCGTCCTTCTTTGTGGATGGATAATACTCTATTGTGTATATATACCATATTTTCTTTATCCATTCATCTGTTTACAAGAACCTAGACTGATTCCATATCTTGGCTATTGTGAATAGTGCGGCAATAAGCATGGGTCTGGAGGTACCTCTTTTGTATACTGATTTCGTTTTCTTTGGGTATATACCACTTTCCCATGCTTTTGGAGTCCTATCCAGGAGATCATTGCTTGTGCTGATATCTTGAAGTGCTTCCCAAGTAGTTTCAGAATTTCAGGTCTTACCTTAAGGTCTTTGATCCATTTTTAGTTGATTTCTGTACAGGGTAAGAGACAGGCATTGAGTTTCAGTCTTCTACATCTGGGTATCCAGTTTTCCTAGCACCATTTGTTAAAGAGGCTGTCCTTTGTCCAATATATATTTTTGGCACCTTTGTTGAGAATCAGTTGGCTGAAGATGTATGGATTTAATTCTGGGTCCTCTCGTCTATTCCATTTGTCCATGTATCTAATTTTATGCCCAAACCATGCTGTTTTTGTTATTGCAGCTCTGTAGTATGTTTTGAAATCAGGTATAATGATGCCTCCAGTTTTACTCTTTTTGCTCAAAATTGCTTTGGCTGTTTGGGTTCTTCTGTGTTTCCATATGAATTTTAGGATTGAAACCATATGTATTCTGTTTTTGATACCTCATGCATGCTAAGCAAGGGTTCTACCACTTAGCTAGATCCCTAGCCCTTTTAAAATTTTTATCTTGAGACAGGGTCTCACTAAATCACCCATGCTGGCTTTGAACTTGTAATCTTCCTGCCTCAGTATCTGGGATTATAGGTGTGTGCCACTTCTTGTGTGTGTGCTTGTGTGTGGGGGTGGGTATTGGGGATTGAACCTAGGAATTTCCTACCACTGAACTACACCCCTAGCCCTTTTTATTTTTAAATTTTGAAACAAGGTTTCACTAAGTTACCATGCACTGGCTTTGAACATGCAATCCTTCTGTTTTAGCCTCCTAAGTATTGGGATTACAGGCAAGTGCCATTGTGCCTGGCTTGTATTACCTTTTTAAAAATGTGTGTTCTTTACCACTTCAGAAGTCTGACAAGCTTGTGAAAATAATTTTCCTGAATTACAAAATTTATTTTTGTCATTGGAAATATACAGCATTTTTGTATTTGCAAAACCTTTTAGGTAATTCTTAAAGTTCAAAGGAGACTCTTGTTGAAAAATTGAATAAAATTAATTGTAACGACCTTGGCTCTAAAACAGTTTTTTAATTGTTTTTTTAGTCCAAAGTGACCAAATGAATCTGATATTTTGCCTCTTTGGTTAAATCATAGTTAAAAATTAGTGCTTTCTTGCTGGGTAAAAACCAAAATGAGCCATTCCTTTCTGGGAAGGTTTGCACAGCTTCGTCTTTGCCTTTGACTTGTGTGTGAACATAGTTGTAGATGAGTCCTTTCTTGAACCTGCTTGCACTCTTGGAAGCCAGCAGTGGGAATCGGCTCCACCTCGATGGCTGTTTTTGCCACAGCTTTTTGCTGCTTTGTCTTGATTTTACTAAACATTAGGCAAATTTGGGTGTTTTCTTACTGCCCCTTTCTTCTTCCCAGGCAGGGATGGAGGGTGTGTCTTTCAGCTGTTTGACATTCTGTTTTGGGGACAGATATTCTTGAGCATAGGGCGCCTGAGATTCCACACCTTTGTTTTACTCTCAGATTCAAGACTTGTTGGGGTGGTCTCTGTGGCAGCATTTTCTTCAGACTTCGAGAAATCTGCAATGGATTTCCATGGCTCTGCCTGCTTTACTTATTAATATCAATGTGGAAAATGTTTGGAGTTCCCAGAATCCAGGGTTATTTTGGCAGGTGAGATGAGGGAGAAGGAACTACTTCCACTGCAGAGGAGGTGCCCACCTGGCACTTTGAATACTGCACTATACACATCTTGAGGCTGAGAGCACAGAAAGAGGGGAGCCCCCCCCCCCGTGACCATGGCCCTACCTGGGGTAGGTAGGAATGGGGCATTGAGGAAATTGCCAGATCAGAGTCCTTCTGCAGAGAAGAGAAATGGAATTGGAACACAGCAGATGAGTCACTTAGTGGGACGGAGCCAGGCTGTTTGCAGCTGCTGTTACAGCCCAGGTACCAGGTGCACCCTGAACCCAGAAGCTGGTTTGCAGAGAAAAAAGAACGTCCTTGACCTGCTGTGAAAAACACTGAGGGACCATGCAGCTTGAGAAGAGAGAGGAGGGGGGCAGTGTCCAGGGATGAGAGATCCCTTTGAACTTGAGCTGGCTTTGTTACTGAATATAATCTGTTTAGTAACCCTGTGAGGAAGGTGGGTGGTATTTTTATTTTCTAACCGATGAAGAAACTGAAGGTTAGAAACATTAAATACTTGTTCAAGGTTAACACAGATGGTGAGGGGGCTGGCAGTGTAGCTCAGTGGTAGAGTGCTTGCTTAGCATGCACAAGGCCCTGGGTTCAATCCACAGTACCACCAGAAAAGTTTTTTTTTTTTAAAGTCCTGGCCTTGCATACTAAGAGCAGAGTTTGGATTTGAACTCAGGTCTTTGAAATACTAGGGCACAAGCTTGCAAAATAAATGGGGAAAAAAATGTCGAGAATGATTTGAAAATACACATTCTATTTCCCCCCATCATGTGATTTCTTCCCCAACTTGTTTTAGCAGACATTCTTTTGTTTGAGGGGTACTGGGGATTGAACCCAGGGGCATTCTACCTCCAAGCTGCACCCCCAGCCCTGTTTTTTATTCTTTATTTTGAAACAGGGTCTCACGAAGTTGCAGAGGGCCTCACTAAGTAGCTGAGGCTGGCCGCGACCTGCTTTTACATCAAGCAGTTTTAAAAGGAAATGTCTAGGTTCATTGGAACATTATACCTAGCAAAGAGGAGGAACGGCGGTAGAGTGATTGCAGTGAGTGTTAGGCAGATCACTTAGTCGGGTGTATATGTTGTTCAAGGCTGTTTTTCTTTGTTGACACCCTTTTCTATTCTGCCTTGAAGCTGATTCTTATTTTCAGTCTGTTTAAGATTTATTAATACATGACAAGTCTAGTTAGATTTTCTCTATAAAGTTAATGTTTCTACTCTTCCTGGAAGTGTTTAGCATTCCAAACATAACTACCAACATTAGAAAAGCAAGAAAACCAAAGGCCTATTGTATGTCCAAGTTAATATCATAGTTTTAGTGAATTACCATAAATGACATCTTTTTTCTTTCCCTTTGTATTCAATAAGAATTAATAGAGCACCTCTTTGGTATAAGACCCTGTTAAAATGGAGCACAGAAAGTTGAATAAAACTTCATTACTGGAGGAGCTTGGTCATCTAAAGATAACAGTAGTCATTTATTTAACACATTAAATGCCTCGTACTATGCTAAGGATTTATACACTGATTTAATCCTTCTATTCACTATGTAAATAGTTAGTTGTATTCCCATTTTACAGATGAGAGAACTGAGACCCAACAGAGCTTAAGAACTTGTTCAAGATCACAAGATCAATTGACAGTGAGTAAATTGACAGAGCTGAGAAACAAATCTAGGTTTGTATGGCTTTCAGCCTTGTATGCTAACCACTTTGCAAGACTCAAGAAGTGAAAGATCTCCTTCAGTGCTGGCAGTATGTGTCAAGTCACAAAGGGGCCTGAAAGAGCTGTAAGTTCCAGAAGGATAATTTGCTTATGGCTCGAGGCAATCTGTAATGCTATTGTGAAGGATACAGTTTTTGAAGGACAGATAGATGAGGATAGTAGATTTCAAGATGAGGTATGCAACTACTGGGGTTGAGTGTGTATGGGAAAAAAGTAATACTTTTTTCTCACCCATTGCTAAGTTCGTGGCTGAGGCCTGTATAACAAATGACAGATTAACAAGAGAAAAGCATGTATATACATACATGTATACGTACATACATACATAATATATATATGTATGTGTGTATATATAATATATATAATATTTATATATATATAATATATATAAATAGAAGCTTTGTGTGATACAGGAGCATTCAGAAGTGAAGACCCAAAGAAAGGAAATCTGTGTATTTTTATGGGCAGTCATGCAGAAGTATGACTAGAAGACATGATCTAATGGGGAGGAAGGAGGGAGAGGTCAGAGAGTGACTTGTTAGGTTTTGTAACCTGCTTCAGGGGAGAAGGGTGTGTGTGGGGGGAGCTCTTGCTTCTGTTCTTTTCTCAAATGCTAAGGTGCCATATTTCAGTTAGGTAACATGTCCTGAACCCAGTCAGGTAGAGAGGAAGAAACATGGAGGCTTTCTAAGGGTTGTGTGGACACAGATAGTTTTGACCGAATCAATTTCCACATTCTCTTTTGTAAAAGAAATCTATCTGTGGTCATGGACGTGCTGGTTCTTCTCTCTGGCCTGTCCTTTTGCAGTGGACTGACCCCCATTTTACTAAAGAAGCAGACCTTCTCTCTGTCGGTTACTGTCGGTGCACCTGAGGGGAAAAGAATGACACAGACCTAGAGCAGATTTGAAAGGGACAGGCCTGGGGGTCTCACTCTATGGTGAAGGCCCCGCTGGACACTGGTCCACAGCTTTTATTCATTCTTGGGGGAGGAGGTTGAGGTATGGATGCTGCTGCATACATGCAGCGCTTGAGAAATAAAATTTAACTAGTATACGTGCAGCAAGGGCTAGAGGTAAACGTTTAACTTGGCTGGCCGCAGAACAATTGTAGAGAGTAAAACCACAGAGGATGTGCAGAAGATCCTTGAGACAGTGTTTGACAAGAGGGATATTTGGGAATAGGCGCCTGCAAGAGACTGGGAATGTTTGCCTTGGAGGAGCGGGCTACTTCCAGCCAGCTCATCAGTCCCACCATGGCTTTCCATGACCCTTAGACCTTTCCTAGGCAGACATTAACCTGCTTCTGGCAGTCGCATTCTCCACATCTCTCCATCTTGAAACTACTATACTGCTTTGTCTTTAAATGTTAAGCCTCCTGGGTTGGTGTTGGGAAAGTAAATGATACTAGTTATCAAGTAACATATGCTTTTATAGGTCATTTTCTCATTTTGGCTTAGAACAAATTGAAGGAGGACCAAATGGATTTGTCACCAGATAGAACATTCAGAATAATTTTGGATAATATATCACTAATAGGCATGCAATTCTTTGTGAAATCCTCATAACAGGATACTTTATATACTCCTCTACTTTGAACAAAGTTTATCAGCATTGAAAATTGTCAACATAAGAATAGGAATAGAATTATTGATATACTATTTCATTCTAGAAAAAAATGAAATTCTTGAATGAATATGATGTAATCATTAGGGAAATGAAACTACCTCATGGTCAAGCCGGGCATGGTATGCGCTCTCTCTCTCCCTGTCTCTCTCTCTCTCTCTCTACTTAGTGAGGCCCTCCGCAACTTCGTGAGACCTGGTTTCAAAATAAAGTATAAAAAAATAGGGCCGGTGGTATAGCGCGGAGGTAGAAGGCCTCTGCGTTCAATCCCCGGTACCGCAAAAAAAAAAAAAGAAGATTATTCACCACAATCAAACAGATTCATCCCAAGGATGAAGGGATGGTTCAACATATGCAAATTAATAAACATGATATATCATGTCAACAGGGTGAAGGATAAAAACCATATGATCACCTCAATAAGTGCAAAAAGGGGCATTTGAAAAAATTCAATATCCCTTTTGATAAAAACTAACAAGTTAGGTGTATAAGGAACACACTTCAATGTAATAAAGGCCATTTATAATAAGCCAATAGCCAACATGACACTGAATGGAGAAGTGCTGACCGCTTTCTTTGTAAGAGCTGAAACAAGACAAGGATGTCCGCTTTTACCACTTTTATTTTACATAGCACTGGAAATCCTAGCCAGACCAGACAGGCAAGAGAAAGAAATAAAGGGTATCCAAGTTGGAAAAGCAGTAAAATTGTCATTGTTTGTAGATAACATGATATTATATGTAGAAACAAAAAAAACTCTATCAAAAACAACTATTACAGCTAATAAACTAGTTTAGCAAAGTTGCAGGATCAACATAAAACTATCAGTAGCATATGCCAGTAGTGAATTATTGAACTGGAAATTAGGAAAGCAGTCCCATTTACAATAGCTGCCAAATAAACCAAACCAAACCAAAGAAAACAAACCCACAAAAACCTAGGGATAAATTTAACCAAAGCAAAAGATCTCTACAGTGAAAATTATAAAACATTGATGAAATAAATTGAAGAGTACACAGAAAGCAGAAAACATCCCATGTTCATGGGTTGGAAGAATCAGTATTGTTGAGATGTCCATGTTACCCAGTGTAATCCCAATAAAATACCAATGTCATTCTTCACAGAAGTAGAAAAATAGTTCTAAAATTTATATGGCACCACAAAAAAACCTGAATAGGCAAAGCTGTCTGAGGCAAAAAAAGAACAAAGCAGGAGGCATTGCACTACCTGACTTCAAAACATGCTACAAAGCAGCATTCATGAGGCCCTGGGTTCAGTCCACAGCTTTGCAAAAAACAAAACATGAAACCCAAATCCAGCATGGTGTTGTCATAAAAAACAGACATGTAGACCAAAGGAACATGATAGAGAGCCCAGGAGCAAACCCATGCATTTACAGCCAACTAGTTGCTACAAACACACGTTAGAGAAAGGATAGTCTTCTCAACAAGTGGTCCTAGGAAAATTAGGTGTCCACATGTAGAAGAATAAAATCAGACCCCCTATCTCTCACCTGTTGCAAAAATCAATATGTTGTGTGTGTGTGTGTGTGTGTGTGTGTGTGTGTGTGTGTGTTACTGGGGATTGTACCCAGGGGCATTCTACCTCTTAGCTATACCCCCAACCCTATTTTATTCTTTATTTTGAAACAGAATCTCACTAAGTCGCTGAGGGCCTCATAAGTAGCTGAGGCTGGCTGCAAACCTGTGATCCTCCTGTCTTAGTCTCCCAACTACTGGGCTTACAAGCATGTGCCACTACCCTCAGCTTTCAATATGTATTAAATTCTTAAGTATAAGACCTGAAACTGAAACTACTGGGAAACACACACGGGAAACACACACACACACACACACACACACACACACACACACACACACCACACACACGGGAGATGATTCAGGACATTGGAACAGGCAAGGATTTTTTTTTTGGACAAGACTCCCAAAGCACAGAAATCAAAACCAAAAATAGATGGGATTACATCAAACTAAAAAGCTCCTGCACAGCCAAAGGATACAGTCAACAGCAGGAAGAGACAACCTACAGGATGGGAGAAAAGCTCTGCAAACTCTTACTTCTGACAAGGGGTTGATATCCAGAATACATAAGGAATTCCAAAAACTTGATAAAACAAAACATGATTAAAAAATGGGTAGTAGTCCTCTCTCCTTCCCTCCCATCCTTCCTCTGGACTGAACCCTGGGGCATTCTACACTGAGCTATACCCCCAGCCCTTTTAATTTTTTATTTTGAATCAGAGTTTCACTGTGTTACCAGATGCTGGCCCCAAACCTGCAATTCTCTGGTCTCAGCCTCTTAAGTATTAGGATTACAGGTGCATGCCACCAAGCCTGGCTCTAAATAGACATTTTTTAAAAGAAGACATACAAGAGCAGCAGGAATATGAAAACAGGCTTACTAATCACCAGGGAAATTCAGATCAGAGCCACAGTGAAATCTTACCTCGTCATATGGGTATGATGAAAAAGACTAAAGATAACAACAGCTGATGACAGCGTGGAGAAAAGGGAACCTTTGCACGCTCTGGTGGGAACGTAAAGTAGTAGTATAACCATTATGAAAAACACTGTGGAGGTTCCTTATAAAATTAAAAATAGAACTGCCATTAAGATCTAGCAGTCTCACTCTTGAGTATGTATCCACGATAAAGGAGATCAGTAGTCATATCTATACTCCCACGTTCATTGCAGCAGTATTCACAGTAACCAAGAAATGGAGACAGCCTGAGTCACCATCAACCGATGAACGAATACACAGAATGTGGTACAAATACTGAAGAAAAAAGAATGAAGTCCTGTCACTTGCAACAGCATAGATGGAACTGAAGAATATTATAAGTGAAATAAGCCAGGAATAGAAAGACAAGTACTGCATGATCTCACTCATATGTGAGGTCTAAAGAGGTTGACCTCATAGAAGTTGAGAGTAGAATGGTGGATCCCAGAGGCTGGGGAGAGGAGAGGGAAGGATATGTAGAGAAAGGCTGATTAATGGGTACTCAGTTACAGTTAGCACAAAGTTCTGCTGTGCTGTTGTAGACTGACTATTGATAATGATAATGTCCATTTCAAAAAGCAAGAAGGATTTTGAAAGTTTTCACCATAAGGAAATAATAAATGTTTAAGGAAACAAAATTTTTAACCCGATTTAAACTTTATACAATATATACATGTATTGAAACATCACGTTAATCCATTATGTACAATCGTTTGTTTTTATGTATTAGTTAAAATTAGGTTTAATTTTATTTTTATTTATTTATTTTTTTTTTTGCGGTACCGGGGATTGAACGCAGGGGCGTTCTACCTCTGCGCTACACCCCCGGCCCTGTTTTTTATACTTTATTTTGAGACCGGGTCTCACGAAGTTGCAGAGGGCCTCACTAAGTAGAGAGAGACAGGGAGAGGGAGAGAGAGAGAGAGAGAGCGTGCGCACGTGCGCAAGCTGAGGCTGGCCGCGAACCCGGATCCTCCGGTCTCCGCCTCCCAAAGTACTGGGATTACAAGCGTGCGCCACCACGCCCGGCTTAGGTTTAATTTTAAAATTTTCAAGTATAAAAAATATTAGGGATAATTTTTTGGCAGGGTAAGTGGAATTGATACACAAATATAAGGGGAGAAAAAATGCCATGGAATTTCTAAGTGCTAAAGAACTCATTTCATGTATTTTTAAAGAGGATGACATCAATTTGCTGGGGTATTTTATTACATTGGATACATTTAACAAGGTCATGAAAGCAGTTCCACTTAAAAACGTCAATATTTACTCTCTGCCACAAATTACATCCTTTGGTACTATTTAAACTGTTGATGAAAAATGTTAGTGACTATCTTAGGTACGCACACCAAGGTACATAGTTTTTCAAAATTCTTTTATAGTGATTATTTGTGTGAAAAAGTTAAAGACAACTGAGTTACAACTTCTAGAGATGAGCTCAAACATGGAAGCAGGCAAAAGATTTCCCAATTCCCTGAACCAAAGAAGCCTTTTAATAATCTGTATATATAACTATTTGTATTTGCTTTATATACTATTACAATTTCATCAAATAAAAATCCCCAAAGCAGTGAGTGGTCTGTCTAGCACTCTTCTCTGAAACAGAAGCTACTTTAGGTCAGGTATGAAATGACCCCCCTTCCCTAGACCAAGGGAGCATAAGTTGTGGGGTTTGGGAAAAGGTGGTGGGGTATATGTTCCCTAAATTGTGTGACCCTGCTGGGAGGTCTATATTAAACTCTCTTACCTCAATTCCCTGTGTCTTTTTATCACAGGAAGAAAAATTGGGTATTTGAGTACCTCATGACACCTCTTGAGTTCAGCCAACTACTCACAGATAGGTGTTGCCTTTGGGTCTCAGGGCGTTTGGGAACCTTCTGGTTCACCACATCTAGCAGTCCCTCCTCTACTGGTATAGTCTTCACATAGTAGAACTCAGGCATTCTACTCCTCTGAGGCCCCGGGGGAATGAGAAATACCTCCCCAAGCTGCCGAGTGCCCTTTTTGTTTTTGAGCCTGGCATTCTAACCCACAAAGAAGAGTGTGCGCCTCTGTGACTCTGGCAGAGGGGGGAGGAAGAACTGCCTTCCTGTCCACCCACCTCACACCACCAACTGGTCATGCTGACCATGAGGAAAGCAGAGGGATCCGGGAGAGTGCCGGGTTAGGAAAGAGGAAATTGGAAGCAGACCAGCTTGGGAAGGGATCTTTCATGCACAGACATATTTCCTTAGCATCTTTCCCACCCACACCTATCTTTATAATCTACCTTCTAGTTTGTTAGCAGATGCCTTGTTTGATCTTGCAGTTGACACGTAGCAAAAACAGTATCTTAAAAGTCTGTATATTTGTGGTAAAGAGCTAACTCTGCTTAAGTAGCTTAACTTTGGGGACATTGAATGTAGAAACTCTAGAAAAGGCAGGGGTCTGGAGGCCTTTTTTGGATGAATGAACCAATATTAGGCATTTGAACTTTAAATAATTAGCCATTGGATGGGGAAACATTTTTATTTTCCAAATTGTGTATTTTATTTTTATTTTTATTTTTATTTTTTAGGTACTGGGGATTGAACTCAGAGGCATTCTATCTCTGAGCTATACCCCCAGCCCAATTTTTTTTATTTTTATTTTGAAACGCTGTCTCTCTAGATTGATGAGAGTCTCACTACTTGCTGAGGCTGTCCTCGAACCTACGATCCTCCTGTCTCAGTCTCCCAAAAACTAGAATTACAGGCGTTCACCACCATGCCCGGCTTAAATTGTGTATTTTAAAATTTGGTTTTGTTTTATAATTTAATGAGTGTGTGTTCTGTCAAATGCAAAATCTCCATGATGATAGAGAAAAAGATACATATTTCCTCTTGGACATTTTTCTGTTTGACCATAATTTGTGGCATTATAAGAATAATGTTTTATCTTGCTAATTTGCTGTACTCTGCCATTTCTTCCATAGTTCTAAAGTTGGTGAGACTAAGGGCAAAGTGAGTTTGTACTGTTAGTGTGAGAAATAAAGCTAAAATATATTTGTGATTATTAGCTCATTCTTAGTTCATGAATACCATATTTCCTCAGATAATCCCCAGTACAAAAAAAAAAAATTAACCTTTTTTTGGGTGTGTGAGTAGTACTGGGGATTGAACCCAGGGGCATTCTACCTCTGAGCTACTCCCCCAGTCCTATTTTATTTTATTATTATTTTTTACTTTGAAATAGTCTCACTAAGTTGCAGGGGCCTCACTAAATTGCTGAGGCTGGCCATGCACCTGTCTCGGCCTTCCAAGTACTGGGATTACAAGTATGTGCCACCACACCCAACTTATTTAGCCTTTTATTATGAAAAAAATCCAGATTTAAACAGTGTAAAACAGAAAAGCAACGTGAACCCCATGTACCCATCATTCAGCTTCAACACTTCTTCAGCTTGTGGCCAATCTTGTGTCAACTAGGGAATGTACTTCCCATCATAGATTCCCTGGAACATCCTTTCATCTGAAGCAAATGCAGGTATATCCTTTATCTATAAACACTGCAGTGTGTATCTCTAAACAGTAATGCCTTCGTGTGTGCGTGTGGTACTGGAGATTGAATCCAGGGACATTCTACCTCTGAACTACACCACCCAGCCCTATTTTATTTTTTATTTTGAAACAGGGCTTCACTAAGTTGCTGAGAGCCTTGCTAAGTTGCTGAGACTGTCCTTGAACCTTCAATCCTCCTGTCTCAGCCTTCCGAGTACTAGGATTACAGGAGTGTGCCACCGCGCCTGGCTAATAATGATCTTTTTAAAAACATAACCACAGATTATTAGCATGTGAAAAAATAACAATAATTCCTTAATGTAAATTTGACCACTGGATATTATAGTTGTCTGTTATTTTATTTGCACAATTGTCTCTTAAATGTTGGAAACCTAATAATTTCTTGTGTTGGGAATAGTTATAATCTCTTCTGGTTATTTGTCTTAAGCATTAGATATATTATTTTAAAGGATAGGGAAGAAATGAAATGTGATGAAGTAAGATAAAATTTAACCTAAAAGGCTTACAAATTTATATTCGAGGGTTTTTAAATTTATTTATTTATTTATTTATTTTTGGTACTGGGGATTGAACCTAGGGGCATTCTACCTCCAAGCTACACCCAGCCCTTTTTGTTTTTTATTTGGAAACAGGGTCTTGCTAAGTTTCTGAGACTGTCCTCCAACCGTCACTTCTCCTGTCTCAGCCTCCCAAGTACTGGGATTACAGGCGTGTGCCACCATGCTTAGCTAAAAAGAAATTATCTGCTTTACTGGTTAGCTCTGTGTCTTTTCCCATATATCAGAATCAGGTATCCTCACTTACCAAGATATGTATATATATTTTTTTTATTTTAATGTCATCCATTCACTTTCCACATTCACTCTGTAAATTAAAAGCAATAGCAACATTTAAGTAACATTACAGATTTGATTTGGGTTGACAGGTGTCAAATTGAGTTATAAATTTTGTGCAATTCATAATACAATTTAATTGCAAAGTGTTTATACCTGAAAGTGAATTTTTATTCATCACCAAATCCAGACATCACAGAATGACTTTCAAGAATTGCCCCCAAATGAAGTAGCTGACTAGATCCTCGGAAAGTTGATTCTGTTTCTGACAGCTACTCTTTCTGAACTGCAGGCCAGGGTCACATAACATGAAGGCACTCGGACGTGAAGAGAATCTAACCACACAAAAGCCTGGTAGTGGTCCGGTGCACATAGGCTGGAAGCGTCTGGATAGAGTGTGTTAAAAGGGAACACATGAGGCCCTGGGGCGCTGGACACTGGCACGCAGTACTGCCTATGCAGGCGGTTGTGTGGCCCAGACTCAGCAGAGCATCTTCTACTCCAGAAACAAGTATCACAGGCATGAGCTTGGTTTGGTTCATTAATAAACTGTAACAGTCCCCTGATAAACTTGCTTTTCCAAATATGATCCACTTCTTGAAACAAGGCCCTTTGTCTTTTTAATGTGAACAGTATGTAAGATGAATTGGCACTCCTGACTTATTCTGAGTGATCTCACTAGAGTTAATATTATTTTATCTAAAGTAGAGTATATATAGATTCACATGGGAGCCTTAATAACCATGTCAGTAACTGATCTTTGTTATACTCTGTGGCTGTGATTTAAAAGAGCATTTAAGGCTCTATGTGGAAGTCCAGTCCCATAGGACATACGGCTGCGTGTCTGCTTGCCCCCATCTCATATACCACCACTCCAGGTTTTGGTTTCTTTTCTGTCTTGCTTTTGAAACTTCTTAAACATAATATCATTATCCTAAATTTTTCTTGCTAGTGGAAAAATGTTAGAAATATGTCTTCTAATAGACCTTTGTTGAGCATCTCCCATGGGTAAAACCCTGTACTGCAGCCATGAGGGGCCACAGTGAAGTATTTTTTTATTAAGATTCTAAATTACACTTATTTTTAAATTAATATTTTCTTATATATTATAAATATTTTTAAAATTTATAGGTAACAGTCTTCATTTCTGGATATTTCAGGTAGGAAACAATTATTGATCTTAATCATCTTTATGTAAAAGATGAATTATCCTAAATGGGTTGGTTTGTGATATGAAGGAAAATTGCCCTCAGTTTTTTAATTCCTGAAGTGGGTGGCAGTTATATATTTTACTTTATTTGTTAAGCTGTAATTATTTGTTAAGCTGTGCATATATATATATATATATATATATATATATATATACTCTTTTCTGTACATCTATTACAATTTACAATGAAAAGGAAGTAGGGGAAAATATTTCTCTAACCAAAAAATATCTCCTGGAGTAGTACCCGAAATTCCATTGTTATTAGTTCATTGTTTTAGTTAATATTTGTCCTCTCCTCTCCTCCTCTTGAGAATGGAGCTTTTCTCTGTCACATAACATGTGAAGACATGAGCTCGTTAGTGAGATGGGTTTGTCGGATCATTCTTTGTGGCCCAAGAGTCTGAGCTAATGCGGAAGGGATGGGTGATCCTGGAAGGTGGTATGATATGGGAAGAAAAGTTTGGAAAGCAGAGTTAGCAGGTGTTGGTAAAATGGAAAGTCAGTAAACCCAAGTAGTAGATAACCTAAGTTTCTCACCTTCACAGGCTTCAATAACCGCTTAGCCTATCGTGACTGCACTGATTTGCTTTCTTCCCCACTTGTGGCACAGCAAAATCTCACTAATTTGAACTAATTTGGAAGATGATTAAAATATAGTATTCTAAAAGTGTAGTTATTGCTTTTAAGTGCATATTTAGTAACAAAAAGAAAACTAATATTGCTGAATTAGGGTTAGAATTAGCATGTGAATATTATATGAATGGATACCTCAGAAGCACTCCTAGTAAGTTAATGCTTTTAAGTGGGTTTTCCCCATGGAGTTTTGTTCTCCTGTAAGGTTTTTTTGTTTGTTTGTTTTTTTGTTTTTTTTTTTTTTGTTTTTGCGGCACCGGGGATTGAACGTAGGGGCGTTCTACCTCCGCACTACGCCCCCGGCCGGCCCTATTTTTTATACTTTTTATTTTGAGACCGGGTCTCACGAAGTTGCGGAGAGGGCCTCACTAAGTAGAGAGAGAGAGAGACAGGGAGAGAGAGAGTGAGAGAGACAGGGAAAGAGAGAGCTGAGGCTGGCCGCGAACCCGGATCCTCCGGTCTCCGCCTCCCAAAGTACTGGGATTACAAGCGTGCGCCACCACGCCCGGCTCTCCTATAAGGTTTTTAAAACTCAGACTTGTCTAGGTCACATAGTTATGAAGTAGGGGAGTACATATAAACAGATTTTTAGTATAGATAAACAGACTGTACATATAAATGGTGAAGAATCTTTCATAATTTTGATTATAAAAGAACCATGAGTTAGGTTGTATTATTGGCAATGCCCTATGTCATTTACTCTGTGTATATGAGAGTTATATGACAGTTGTATTAGTAAATTAGTCCTGACAGTTGAATAATTTATTTTCAGAGTCTGGCCATACTGTTTATGAGTGTGAGATAGAACATGCATATGATTTTTTTCCTGAAATTTGTTTGGAAAACCACCTATCTAGTGTTTTATCTACAAAAATATGATTTGGATGTTGTGAATAAGACTATATTGGTTTCATTAAGAAAATACATAAGCTGGGTGCCATGGCACACACCTGTGATCCCAGTACTTGTGAGACTGAAACAGAAGGATTGCAGGTTGGAGGGCAGCCTCAGTAAGTAGTGAGACTCTCATCAACCTAAAGAGACCCTGTTTCAAAATAAAAATAAAAAAATAGGGCTGAGAGTGTAGCTCAGAGGTTAGAATGGCCCTGGGTTCAATACCCAGTACCACAAAGGAAGGAAGGAAGGAAGGAAGGAAGGAAGGAAGGAAGGAAGGAAGGAAGGAAGGAAGGGAGAGAGGGAGGGAGGGAGGGAAAGAAAGAAAGGTTTATAACTTTTCCATTTAAAAATATTCTTCAGTTTTATTGTGTACCTTTTAGATTTGGTTGGAAGGAAACTAGGTGGAAGTGCTTTAGCAACCTCACTTTCCCCAAAGTGACTGGTTGTTAGACTAAGAAAAGACTAGTTGGTCTAAAAAGATGTGGGTTGAAGCAAAGCTGGGTTTATTCTTAAATTAGTTATGCAGGGCTTTGGTTAACATGATGCTCACCTTTACTGAGCTCTTTTTCAATTGATGTCATTGGTACTGGATATTGGTTCTTCTGATATGTCCTCCTCCCCCCAGCCTGGGGAAAATAGCCCAATTAGATGAAGGTCACTTTCATTTATGTTCTAAGCTAGTAATACCTGCTGAAAATAATACCACATGTAAATAAAACATATTAATAACAATTAAAAATATTAATGTAAGGCAAACCTACAGTGTAGACACAAATGAATTAACCCCTCCTGCCACTGCTCCAGGGCCATACCACATAGAGTTCTACATATGAGAACTAGCTCCATCCCAAATCCGTGCCTATAATTTTGAGAGTTTTCCCTGTGATTTTGTTACTGGTCATGTGCTCATGGCAAAAGACATAGACAATGACACTGCTGATGCTTGGTACACATGCAGTCATTGGAGGGAATTGGTTGTATCCCATTTATCACACCTGGTGAAACTTACCCCAATGTTACTGTTTTTAGGATATTGTTCAGTTGCTGGTGCTGGCTCCAGCATCTTTAATGCCATATATATTTTCAGACTTACCTTTACATATCAAGATTCCAAAATAGGAACACAATTCAGATACTGAATCCATGTCAAAGTCCTTAGAATAATGGTTTTGGGGACTCTTACTTGAAGTCACTTTGTTTTCTCTGTATGAAGCATATTTATTAATGCTTATCTCTCCAGGCAGGTAGCCAAATATGCCTCCAAACTGTTCTGGAAGGAAATTGCCAACTTTGGGGGTGCACAGATAGTTCCTTTTGTCTTTCAGTCTTGTTGCCCAGGAGAGAAAGGATTCTTCTCATAACTGGCTACTGAATATTCTCTTTATTGGATATCCATTTCACTTGCCCTTTCGAGACCATCTCTCCCGGTTTGACCCTTAATTTAGACTTGCTTTGAGCTGACCTAAGATGGGGCCTGCATGGCAGATGGAAAGCCATGTATTGTGGTAGGTGAGAGCTAAGTCTCCAAGCCAGTCTACTTAGTGCAGCTGTAGGAGAGGGGGGCCTATCTTTGAAAATGGTATCTACTTTATACAATGATTTTGAGGCTTAGTGAGTAAATACATATGAAGTGCTTGGAACAGTACCTGACACATAGTAAATGCTCAATAAATACTACTGCTTATTAGTATTGCCAACTCACATCCATCACTCAAACCCTCAGCGATTAGTGACAAGTATGCTTTGGATTCAAGGACTCTTAACTATGGACATAACCCTGCAGGAGTAACTGAGGACAACACACCTGCATGCCTCATAGACATAACTACACGGGGCCTGTGAGCATGCAAGCTGGCTGCTTCCCCTGCTCGTCAAAATTGCCTCCCCCCACAGTGAGGTGCAGGCACACCGGAGAGAAGTGGCCGCTGGAGCCCACAGATCTCAGTCCTAAATTCGTCAGCCTCTGCCCTGAGAACATGATCCAGACCTTCAGGACTGGTGTTTCGCTTTTTTATTTTGACCATGACTTCTAACCTAGTGTCTGTTGTGGCTCCCTCTGCTGGTCTGTCTAGTATGTATGTAAATCTGTGGAATAAGCTTTTAAAGATCCAGTTTTAGGTTTTTAGGGATGTTTACATAAAAAACACATTTGAAAACTTTTTTATGCGAGTGATACATATCACATCTTCTCTTACTCTTTTTTTTTCACCTGTATTATGAGTTGGGTTATTTTCAGGTTTTGATTTTTTTGTTTGGTTTGATTTCAGGTGGAGGGGGCTGTTATGACATGCTGAGAAACTTCTTTACAACATAGTTGTCAAGAACTATTATGTTTTAATGCCATTATATGGTATTAAATATCTTAGAATCTCATTTTAACAAAGTAAAGAATGTCTCTGATATGGGGATTTTGTTAACTCTGCAACTCTCCAAAGGTTGCAGCCGAGATTCTTGGAACATTGTTATGTTGAGTGTTTAATATGTCAGTAAATTGTATCTTAGATTTCTTGGATGCTTCATTATTTATTTAGAGTTATAATATGGGTAAAATGTGCCTCGGTTTCCATAAAACTGCATCTTAAAATAATTCTGCTTCATTGTGTTTTCCTTGTCACTCTCTCCTTTCTCTCTTCCCTCTTTTCTTCCCCATGTCTGCTACTAGGACCAAACAGCATAAACCGGATAACTGCAGACATGGAAAATGGGGAAAATGAAGGAATCACTAAAATTATTGCACCTTCGCCAGTTAAAAGGTCAGTGTAGTTAACTAAAGAAACACACAACCATATGCCGTCAGAAAAATGATTATCCCTGGTGACAAGGTTAAGAATCTTTTCACTTTAATAATTAACTGACATTTTTGATCCTTGGTTTCAGTAGATAGTCTCTGGGCCAAAGAATACTGTAGAATGCCAGTGAAATACAAAACATCAGGACCTGCCTCTCTCATTGAAAAACATGCTCTTGCTGTCACACCATGATGAGCTCCCAGGTCGTCTGTGGTCTGCATTCTTAGCAGCAAAGTAAAAATTCCACGTGGTTTTTAACGTGGCATGATACAAGGGACAAACTCAGAGGGTCTTGTGAAATAAAGTTGATGATGTTTATGTTTAATGTACTATGTTCATTACAGTGGTGCACTGAACTGTGGCCCCGGAGAGAGGGTTTATAGCATTCAGAGGCATTGGAGCCTCAGAAGCCAGCAGTTGCATATGTATGAAGAGTTGTCATGGTCCTCTGCATCAATTTTCCCAGTGGCGTTCCCCAGTGGAGAAACCTTCTCTTAATATATTACATGGATTGTTTCCCTGAAAGATCGGCCTTGTTCTCTGTTAAGACACTGTTTCAGAGTCATTTTTCCCTATCTCCAATTATGTTCATGGAACAGCATTGTAGACATACAATGAGCAGCTTTCATAAGCTTTCTCTATAGAGGCTGCCCCACATACATTGTGGAACAGACCAAGGAATCACAGATATGTGACCTGCAAAGACTCATTAGATCTTCTACTCCATCTTTTGTTAGTAAATAATGGTGTCTTCACCCAGCTGCCTGATGGCTGCTTTGAAGATATCATTTGTAATTCCTCAGTAAGATAATTTTAAACTATGAGGATTCTCAGGGTTTTGAAGTTTTCCCCAGGGGTTTGCCTGTCTACATTTTCTTTTCTTCAGTTCCATGACATTCCCTTACAGATTTTCATTTTGAAATGACACGTTCCTTGAATATAATTCCATTCACCGTTTCCCCTAGTTGGCCTCATAGTTGTGGATAGGGAATCAGTTTTATCTGCATGTTCAGGGTATGCTTAGCTGTGTCCAACGTAGGAACAGTAATCTTCCCTGAAATTCAGATCCCAAGCCTTTTAGAACATGCAGAAGGAGGTCAGTCCCCTTTGTAAATGCACTCCTGCCCATGTACTGACACCTGAAGGGCCGCCAAATTCCTACTCAGGCTCCAGATTGGAAACATCTTAGGGAGAGGACACAGTTAACATGCCACTTGGGATTTTATTATTCTTTAATGTCTGTCTACTCTCAGTTTTTATTTCATCTCCCTATTTTTTTCCTCAGGCTCCCCTTCTCCCTGCCTCTCCCCCCCCGGTTTATTAACATACACATACTTCCTACTGTTGTATTAAATCTCCATCATATTTACTGCTTTTTCTTGTTTCAAAAGGTAAGCTTTTCCTTTGGGAATTTGATCTTCTGAAGATTTTTTTAACCATTATAAAAATAATATATTGTTTATATGTAAAATGTGTAATATCTACTAAGACTATGAGGCCTATGTCTTGGTTGGATATGCAGTTTTATAGGCATATGTTAGTTACTGTGTGAATATAATATGCTGGGGTACAAGTTCATAGCAGAAGTTATATTTTTGAAATATGGTCTTGCCATTTATTTCTTTCTCTTCCTTGTTGGCTGTTACTAAGAACTCTACTATGACCATAATCTAGGACTATATAAAGAATCCCTCAAAAATCCAGGGTTAAAGGTAGATTAGGAGTTAAGTAGCTGTATCTTTTTTTGCAGCTAAGACTCTTGGGGAAGTGAGAAGTGCCCCTCCCTCCAACAGGTGACCAAAGGCCTCTGAAGAGTCTCTTCCTCTGTGTCTCCCTAAGTGTTTCTAAAACAATTCGTTGGGATTAAATAACAACTTGGTTATATTTACATTCTTAGGGCAGAAAGACGATACTAAGTCAGGAAATAGCATTTGAAAGTCATTCTGTTCTGGAAGGATGAAGCCAAGATATAGCGGAAGCTGGGGAAAGGTCAGTTTGGGTAGCCCGAGCCTGCCCAGAGCTGACCAACCTCCTGTATTAGTCAGCATTTCCACAGCTATAATCTAAGAGACTTGACCACGTAACTTAGAGGAAGGAAGATTTATTAGCTCATGGTTTCAGGGAGCTAATAAATGTGAGGCCGGATCTCAGGGCATGGAGGCAGGAAGCAGAGAAAGGGAGAGCTTAAGGCTTCACTCTCACATCATGGAGACTGAAAGCAAGAGGGCGAGTGAGGAGAGCAGGAACCATATGTAATTGTCAAGGCCCCCCAGGGACCCACCTTCTCCAGCCACACCCTACTGGCCTAGGCCACCACCCAGATAAATCTATTACAATAGATTTATCCACTGCTGAGATTACAACTCTCATAACTGTATCAACCCTGAATATTAATAAATGAGCTATTTAGGGGACATTCTTTATCTAACTACAATACCTTTACAATTCAGTCCCCAAGCCCAGAGCCAGGGAGTGTCTGCCACTGTGTAAAGAGGGGAGGCCTCATAAGCCTGGATGTCGCAGGCGTCCTTCCTCCTCAGCCTGCATCTCCTCCTGGCTCTGTGGTTGCCCTTGTTTCCTACTCTGAGGTGGACTCTTTTAACTTCAGTTGTTAAAGTTTCTGGCTTCTGTTGACTTAAAGCAGTAAGACTAGAATGGGGAGGAGACCCACAGATACTTGCTGGAGAAAAAAAAAATTTTTTTAGGCAACTGCCTCATGTTCTTTTTGGTATAAACAGGCAAATAAACACATACATCTTAACATTTGTTAAATAATTTTACTGAAGGAATTAGTATGTGAGTTCACTTCCCTTTATTTTCTAGTTAATTTCTTTCTTTCTTTTTTTAATAAAAGCTTTAAGAAAGCAAAGAATGAAAGCAGTCCTGATATCCAAAGAAGCAAATCTCATGCACCGTGGGAAGAAAATGGCCCCCAGAGGTAAAGGAACTCACTG
>PVJS01006578.1:0-59269 GCA_004027185.1 Glis glis | reverse complement strand
CGTGGCTGGAGGTGGGTCCCTGGGGGTGTGGCCTCTGAGGGCAGGTCATGGCTGGAGGTAGGTACCAGGGGGTGTGGCCTCTGAAGGCAGGCGTGGCTGGAGTTGGGTCCCTGGGGGTGTGGCCTCTCGTACTATATATGTCCCTCACCCTTCCTCTTGCTCTCTCTGCTTCCCTCCATCAGGCTCTGAGGACCTATAGCCCTGGCTCCTGCTTGGCAGCTGGCATAAATGGATTAGATATAAGTACATATGGACTGAAATCCTCAGATCTATAAGCAAATAAACCTTTCTTCCTCTAAGTGTTGTGTGTCAGGTGTTTAGATCAAAAGGTGAGAATGCTGACTGAAACAGCACCGTAAGAAATTAGCAACTATAACTAATAATAATAAAATGGAACAATTATAATAACATACTGTAACAAAAGTTTTATGATGTAATATCTCCCTCCCTCTCTCCTCTCTCTCGCTCTCTCTCAGTGTCTTATTGTGCTGTACTTACCCTTCTTTTTTTTTTTTTGCGGAACCGGGGATTGAACCCAGGGGCGTTCTACCTCCGAGCTACACCCCCAGCCCTATTTTTTATCCTTTATTTTGAAACCGGGTCTCACGAAGTTGGGGAGGGTCTCACTAATTAGCTGAGGCTGGCCGCGAACCCGGATCTTCCGGTCTCAGCCTCCCAAGTACTGGGATTACAAGCGTGCGCCACCACGCCCGGCTTTTACCCTTCTTATTGAGATGATGTGAGATGCCTATGTAATGAGATTGATGAGATGAAGTGAGCTAAATGACACAGGTGTTGTGACACAGTTAGGCTACTACATAAGGGCTCCTTGAATACAAGCAAGTGATATCACTGTGAAACCTAAGCAGTTGATTTAATAACTGAGATGGCTACTCAGTGACTAACATGAAGGTAGTGTATACAGTATGGATACCGGGGCCAAAAGGATGATTTATGTCCTGGGCAGAACAGAGAGGGATGGCATGAAATTTTATCATGCTACTCGGAAAAATATGCAATTTAAAATGTATAAATCATTTATTTCTGAAATTTTCCATTTAATATTTTTAGGCCATGGTTGCTTGTGGATAACTGAAACTGTGGAAAGCAAAACCAAAGATACAAGTGCTGCTACTGTACATCTGTGAACAAAATATGCAAACATACTGTATTTGTTTATAAGCTCCCTCCTGGAGCTCAATTCTAGTGAGGGAGACAGACATCACACAAGCATGATTTAAAATTAATTATATGGTATATCAGAAGATAGAAATCTATAGAAGGCAAAGTAGTGCACCACTGAGAGTACATCAGGATGTGGGGAAGCAAATTGCATTACTAATAGGATAAGACTAAGCCGCACTGATAAAACGGTATGAAGCAAATACTGGGGGGAGTGAAAGAGCTAGCCAGAGCTAGCCACACAGGTATCTGGGGCAGATGGCATTCCTGGGAGAGGGAAGACAAAAGTGGGCCCGCCTGGCTAGGCGTGCGTGAGCAAGAGAGAGAAACAGGAAAGAGGGGAAAGGAGAAGTCAAAGGAGGCAGATGTCATAGGGTCTTAGGACCACTCTGATGTCATGGGCTGAGTGGGATGGGAAGCCATGCTAGGTTTTGAGAAAAGAAGTGATATAATATGATTTATGTTTTTAATGCATCTGTAGGGATTATAGGCTATAGAGAGATAAAGAAAAAGGAAGAAGGGCTTCAGTAGGAAACTGGGAGAAAGATGATAGTGGCTCAGACCAAAGTGACAACAGTAAAGGTGGCAAGAAGTGCTTAGATTCTGAAACTATCTGAAGATACAGCCATCATAATCGTCTGGATCCGAAGTGTGGAAGAGAGGAGGGAAGAGTGACTCCAAAGTTTTAGACTAAGTGATTTGAAACACGGAGCTATTAGCTAAGATGGTGTGATGGTTTAGAGATAGAACATCCCCAGAAAGAGCTCATGTATTGATGTTCAGAGATGATATAATTAAATCATGAGCGTTCTAATATCATCAGTAGATAATGGGTTTATTGGGTGGTAACCTAGGCAGGTGGTGTGTGGTTAGAGAAGGTGGGTCACTGAGGATGTGGCCTTGGGGACAGTGCCTGTGTCCATGGACCCCCTTTAAGCTCTCTCTTTGCTTCGGGCCTCCATGATGTGAGAGCAGGGCCCTTGCACGCTCTCTCTGCTCCCCGTGCCATGCCCTGAGCTCCACAGACTTCACCTGGCCTAACATGGTCTAAACCCCTGAAAACTCCAGAACTATAAACAATAAATCTTTCTTCTGCTAAGTTGTGGTGCTCAGGTGTTTTGGATTACGGCAGTGATAATGCTGACTGAAACAGATGGGAAAGACTGCAGATAAAGCTTTGTTGAGGAAAAATAGCACAGATTCGGGTTTGAACAAATTGGATCCGGGGTATTAGAATAATTTAGACATCCAAGTGAAGAAGACACATGAACAGATGCACACATGAGTCAGTGGCCTGAGAGAGGGTTTGGGCTGGAGGTATAAAACTGGGATTCATCAGCATATAAATGGTATTTAATGCTAGGGAACTAGATATCACACCAAGGAGTTGTGTATGAGACAGAGGAGAGAAGAGATCCCCAAACTAAAACCTGGGCCACTCCAACATTAAGAGACAAAGAAAAAGAATAAGAATGTACAGAGAAAATCTAGAAGGACTGACTAAGGGAGTAGAAGGAAAACTGAGGGAGCACATTGTCCTAGAAGCCAAGACACTAACATGCAGTAAGAAGGAGAGAATTATCTACTGTGTCAAATGCTATTCATTAGTCAAGAAGAAGACGATGGAAGAATTGACAGTTGGATTGAGCCACATATCGGTTCTTGGTGACCTTGACAAAAGCAATTTGGGTGAAGCAGTTAGCAGGACATGGACATCAGTCTTAAATCGAGCGGGTCCCATCATGCTCTCCGCCACATTTGGAAGGAAGTTGCTCAATGTCCATTAGCATATCTTAAGGTCACTCCATGCTTATAAGGATCTATCACACTTCGCCCAACAGAATTAAGTCATAGAAGCTGACCTGCCCACAACCCTGCCAGGCAGTTGAGGGTGGTCAGAGCAATACAGCTCTTCCATTTTTACCAAATTTTGGAGTAATTACCAAATTTTCACATGTTGTCATCCATGCTAAACTAATGGACACATACATTTCCCTTTCTCCTTGGAATTTCATGACTATGATTTCAATATCTTGGTTTCTCACTGATCTTATTTTCAGATCCTAATGTTGTCATTATCCACCTACACAATTCTCCAACTTCCACAATCCATAGTGAGTCCTGACACATTCTACACCTGCTGCTGCTACCATTGGTGTCACTACTCCTAAGGCAGAAATGAAAAGCTACACAGAGGTTAAATATGAACCTGAGGGGCCAAATCCCTTCAGCTCTCCAGGTCAACAGGACACTTGACTCTTGGTGTCATCATGGTATCTTAAAGGATAGAGTAAGACAACTTCTAGTCTGGATTTCTTTTCTCTAGAGCATATATATGCATTTTTGTGCATGAATTTAATTATTATTTTTAATCAATTATTTTTTGTTAAATGTGAGGAATAACATAGTAAAAAGATGTGCTAGAAAGAGAAAGAACTCTGAGGCTGGAACGTATGCTCAATTCTTCTGCTGGGTAGTTCAAAGACTTTGATCTGAAGTCAATCTTTCTAGGCCTTGGTTTTCATGCCTAAAAGATGACAGGAATACATTAGATCAGCAGTTTGCAAACTGTGTTTCTTGGAGCCCTAGGGTTCCAAGAAGGTGTCTCATAAACATATTGGGTAAAGAGAGGCCATGTCAAATCCGCTTTTATCTGTTTCATACATTGACTTTCTGCTTGTGGAAAAAGAGGTGCTTCAAAATCTTGCAAAACATGAGCGTCATTCACTTTTAAGGTCCTATAAATAGTTCAACTAGTTGATTCAGTATATTTAATTGCAAATAAAATGAAAATATGGGGAAAGTTTGGATAAACTAAATATATGTGAATTAATTAAATAATATTTTGAGCTGGGCATGGTGGCGTACGCTTGTAATCCCAGTACCTGGGAGGCGGAGACTGGAGGATCCAGGTTCATGGCCAGCCTCAGCTACTTAGGCCCTCCACAATCTTGTGAGACCCGGTTTCAAAATAAAGTATAAAAAATAGGGCCAGGGGTGTAGCTCGGAGGTAGAACGCCCCTGGGTTCAATCCCTGGTACCGCAAAAAATAAAAAATAAAATAAAAATAAATAAATAATATTTTAATATCAGAAATATATAGGTTGCTGCTTAAAATAACCAGAATCTTTTTGGTAAAGAATGACTAACATTTCTTTAACATTTTTCTTAAGTCAAATCTTAAGCATGAACTCCCAAACATGCCTTTTAAAAAAACTTGGATTCACATACAGCTAAAATTCTTCTTCAATTTTGGGGCAATCCCCCCAAAGTAATTCACACTTATGTTTTTAACTTATTGATCTGGTGATACCACCATTAATATCAATAATCATTTATTTTTTATTAAAAGATAGCTAATGTGGGACTAAATTAAATTCCAATTCCAATCCCTTAGTTGAGAGTTCATTTCATCAATAAAGAGAATAGAATAATATACTTAATTTACAAGTTTTTAATCATGAAAGGATGTTGGATTTTATCAAATCCTTTTTATGCTTCTATTGAGATGATCATCTGTTTTTGTCCTTATTTCTGTCAATATGTTGTATCACGTTTATTAATTTGTCTTGTTGAGTCTAGAAATAAATCTATGCATCCACAGTCAATTATTTTTTACCAAAGTGCTAAGAATACACATTGGAGAAAGGACAGTCTTCTAAATAATGTTGCTGGGAAGACTGGATCTCCACACGCAGAAGAATGAAACTAGACTCCTATGATGCACCAGTTACAAAAATCAACTCAAAATACATTAAGACCTGAAAGTATGAAAATACCACAGAAAACAGGAAAACTGTTGCAGGACATTGGAGTGAACAAATGTTTTTTGTTCTTGTTTGTTTATTTTGGTTTTGTTTTTTGGTTTTTGTTTTTTGTTTTGTTTCTTTTGGACAAGACCTACAAAACCCAGGCAACTAAAGCACAAATAGACAAGTGGGATTATTAAGTTGAAAAAGTTCTATACAGCAAGGAAACAATCAACAGAATGAAGAGACAACGTACAAGATAGGAGAAAGTATTCGCAAACTCTACATCTGATAAGGGTTAAATACCAGAATATATAAGAAACTCAAACAACTCTACAGCAAAAGAACAAATAACCTGACTCAAAAATGGTCAATAGACCTAAATAAATATTTCTCAAAAGAAGGCATACAAAAAGCCAACAAGTATATGCAAATATGCTCAACATCACTAATCGTCAGAGAAACGCAAATCAAAATCACAATGGAATATCACCTCCCTCCAATAGGAAGGCTATTATCAAAAAGACAAAAGATAACAAGTGCTGGAGAGGATGTGAAGAAAGGGGAACACTTGCGCCCTGTTGGTGGGACTGTGAATTGGAACAGTCATTATGGAAAAAAAACTATGAAAATTCTTTAAAAACTTAAAAATAGAACTACCATATGATCTAGCAATTCCACTAAGGAAATGAAATACGTGCATTAAAGAGACATCTGCACTTCCATGTTTACTGCAGCACTATCCACAATAGCCAAGAAATGGGATCAACCTAAGTGTCCATCAGTTGATGAACAAATAAAGAAAATGTGGTACATGCTCATATTGGAATACTATTCAGCCTTTATAAGGATGAAAATCTGTCATTTTTGTCAACATGGATGGAACTGGAGAGATCATTATGTTAAGTGAAATAAGCCAGACACAGAAAGACAAGTGCTACATCACAGCGTTCCTATGTAGAATATAAGAAAGTAGATCTCAGTTTAGAAGCAGGGAGTAGAATGGTGGTTTCCAGAGCCTGGGAGAGTAGAGGGAGGGAGGGAAGGAGGGAAGGAGAGAGGAAGGGAGAGATGGAGAGAGATATGATCAATGGGTACCAAGTTACAATTAGATAGGAGTAAGAAGCTCTGGAGTCCTCTACATAGTAGTGTGACTATAGAAAATACAATGGACTATATATTTCAAAAAGCTATAAGAAAGGAATTTGAAAGTTTGCACCATAAGGAAATGATAAGTATTTGAGGAGATAGGTATGATTAACCTTATTTAAACATTATACGATGTATCCATGTATCAAAATATCACATGGTACCCTATAATATGTACCATTTTATGCATTTATAATATCAGCTTAAAAACACATTTAAACTTCAAAAACAAATAAATATAAAATAAATCAATAACATGAAAAGAAAATTATAAATTTTCAACTTATTATTTTGAAACACTAGATTGTGACATTATCATTAAAATAACGACTAGTTGACAAGTATGACTTTGTCTCTCATCTCTAATGTGCTACAATAATATATAACTGAGATGGTTAGTGCAAGAGTCCTGCATATCAATTCATGTCTATTTGCCAATTTCCTGGTCTGCAAAACAAGAACCTTGCCACCAACATGACTCTGAATCTATCTGGGGGAAAGATTATTAACAAGTCCGTGTAAATCTCTGGCATCGTTAAATGATAACAAATCTCAATCATCACATGGCTATACCCAGCAAATGACACAAAAAGGTTTCTTTTAAAAGGCATATGTCTGAGCCAGTTTTTGTTCTCTACAAAGGAATGAAATATTTACACCTAGGTGAAGTGACGAACTTGCCCTTCTCTCTCTTCCAACTGGAGAAAAGACTAGCAGCACTCAGATAGGATGTTCTTAACTGAGATAGGAATGATCTTCAACAGAAAAGATCTCATAGCTAATGCTTATGGTACTTTAACTTTGTAAAGTATTTTCACACGTTATGATTTGTGATCTTCACGACAAACTGGTTGAATAGAAATGAGCTCATCTTACATCTGAGAACAATGAACCTCATAAAAGTGATTTTGACGGGGTTTTCAACAAGTCTGAGGAGGTGTCAGCATTGGCACCAGGATTTCACTACTGAAGTCTTCCGTTTCCATGGCGAATTCATGGGTAAAATATATTCCTTGGAAGTCAGAAGACTGAGTGCTTTTCAGGGTTGAACGAACCCTAGGGGTAATTGGCTAAATCTCTGGGCTTCTGTTCTAATTTTTTTAATTATTTGAGCCATCTTCTGACACAGTCACGTCTCAACTTACCTTCTGGATTTTTATCTGACACGACACATGCACCCTTCGTGCTATGTCCTCTTTGTACTGTGAGGACACTGATGGAAGGACTAGGGTCTTATTCATAGTCACTTTATTCACAATAGGTTGTATATAAGAAGCACAGATACTCTTTAAGTGAATCAAGTCAATATATTTGTGCAAAAAAATTTTTTTCTTAAACACCTATTTTGCAACTCTTTCAGTGCTACATCGGTCAACAGGGGAGTCAGAACTCCAGATTGCCCTCATGGAGTTTACGAACTAGAGGGAGACAGACATTGGACAACCACTAATAACAGTGATGGGATCTCAGAGAAGAGCTGTTTGCTATGGAAGCCAGAACACAGGGCTGCGCCTAGTGTGAGGGACAGTGAGGGCCTTCCTGACATAGGACATTTACTTAATCTGCAATCTAAGGTTCAAGGGGAGGGAGGCAGGTGAAGAAGAAAAAGGACCCCAGACAGCTTAGCACATGCACTAAGACAGGTGAATGAATACATCCACTAAGGTACATCTTAAATCCTGTATCCTTTTTTTTAAATTGAAATACCACAGCTCAGAACCAAATCTAATAATGAGATTTTTCAGGGATTCAGGGAGGCATTCGAACAGAATAACATTGTTTTTTTCCTGTAGATAATTCATGCACTCTTGGAGCTTTAGAATATATCTTCAGCAACTTTACTCAGTATTTCTATGAGTGGGAGGTAGGTATGTGGTTCTCTGAAACCAAACTATTTATTTCATAGGTAGAGATTCACGGGCCTGATAAGAAAGTGTATTGTTCATGAAACTGGTTGGAAAACATTCTAAAGATTTCATTGGTCACAGCTGTTTTTTTACAACTGCAAATTTTATAGTTGTAATTGTACTTCCTGTTGTAAATTAAGTCTGTATTCAATGGGATCACTGAGGAGTTGTTATATAAAGTAGCATGAGGTTGTGTGTGGTATCCCATGTTATAGAAAATACAATAAATCATAGGGCTTTATAAAAAGCACTTTATACGTGTGATTAAAAGGGGATGTTCCTGCAGCCCATGGTTTTATGATAAAACTTGAATCAAAACTCATATACACATATAAACTGCCAGAAAGACACATTTTCATCCTATGTAGACACATTTTCATCCTGAAAAATCACAGAGTAATCCCCGTGGGCTGTTGTTATGTACTGAACTGTGTGTTTGCAAAATTCCTATATTGAAACCCTAACCCCCCTAGGACCTTGGAATGTGACTGTATTTGGAGACAAGGTCTTTAAAGAGGCAATAAAGATTAAATAAGGGTAGGGCTCTAATGCAATATGACTGATGTCCTTGTAAAAAGAGGGAGAGACCAGGAGTGTGTGGGCAGAGAACGGTCATGTGAGGACAGGAAGCAAGTGGCATCTGCAAGCCAAGGAGAGAAACCTCAGGGGAAACCAGTCTCATAGCGCTCGGCCCTCAGCCCCAGCCTCCAGAGCTGGGAGGAAACCGGCTTCTGCTATGTAAGCCACCCAGTCTGTGAGCTTTCACTATGAAAGCCAGTTATGGACTGAACTATGCCTCCCCCCAAATTTATATGTTGAAGCTGTAGTCCCCAATATGACTATATTTGGAACAGGGCCTTTATGGGGATAATTGCAGTTGAATAAAGTCATAAGGGTGAGCCCCAAATCCAACAGGAATTGTGTCTTTTTAAGAAAAGAGAAAGATACCAGGAGTGATTTAGGAGAGAAAGGGCCATGGGAGGTCACCAGGAGCCTGCCAGAAAGGCTTACATCAGAAAAACCCAAGTTTCTAGAACCTTCACCTTAGACTTCCAGCCTCCAATAACGTGAGAATAAGTGTTTTTGTTTGTTTTGTTTAAGCTGCCCAGTATGGTATTTTGTTACGGCAGCCACAAAAACTAATAAGATATATATTTTACAGTCATAAAGAAATATACATGTACGGTGTCTGCATATATGCACAGACAAGTTGGGTACAGCCAACTTATCTATATTTCTATTTGGAAACAGTGAGGAGATTTTATTATGCATTTTCAAATTAGAATTTTTGTTAGATTAAACATGAGGATGTATAATTTATATGTATGTAGCCAGACTGTAGCTGGGTATTAATTAGGAAAAAGACAGAATAATTGTTTTTATGAAGGCAGGCCAATGTATGGATACCATCAAATTAAAAAAAAAATGTTTTGGACATATTGGCAAGCAGATTATTTCAGGTTGCAGAGAGTATGAAGATCCTAGGCTTAACTTACCTATAACTGCCAAAGAAGATTAAATTTGGACTCTACTGTCTCAGATTAAACTGTTCTCATGTAGCCATTATCTTCCTGTCACTTATCAATTTACCTTAAGAAGCTTTTTGTGAGTTTAATTAAGCCTGACTAATTTTCCAACAGCGCATAGAGAGATAAATTCCTTAAATATTTAATCCATTTATGACTCAAGGTGTCATTTTCTGGATGTGGCTGTTCGATTCTTGGAATTAATCACCCTTTGAATTAAAACTACCTTTTCAGACACTTAAGACATATAGTCACATCTCACACCATGCATAAAGTCAACATTCCATCTGCTAAGAGGATTTATTCTAAATGCTGTGCTTAAAACCTCAACCTAGCCATAGAATAACAGTATCATTCCTCGTAACCATCAGGCGTGCCTTCATCCTCGTCTGTATTCTTGGTTTTTGCTCTCCTTTCCCTTCGTCCTGCTATGAATGAGTTAAAAGTTAGCTGCCCCTTGTTTGCAAAATCACTACTCTTTTTCCTTGCAACGTGGTTTTCCTCAACTCCTCTCTAGCCTCCCTGCTTCTGAAAGCTGTTCCCAGGACAGTGGGCAAATAGCTTGATCTCTGAATGCACCTGGGACTTTGTTTACAACGTGCCTATTTGTCCCCCACCCTCCAAGACACACACACACACACACACACACACTATGTTGAAGGCTATCCAAGAATGGGAGCAATGTTTCTCAAGAGGATTGATCAAGCAACCATACCCACAAAGCACCTAACACCCCCAGAATCCCATGTTAGAAGACTGAACACACAGAGACAGGAACTCACACATGCGCACTCCAGCAGCCACAGAGAGAAGCAGGAGGCCACACATCCTGGGTGCTCTGGGATTTGTTAGTGCTTAGTAATCACTTAACCATTCCCAGCACTGAGATGATAAATTGTGCTGCTTGACTTAACTTCCAAAGGAGAATGATGCCTTTGGATTGAAACCCAAATTCCCTAAGGTATGCGAAGACATCGGAAGGTTATAAATTAGCTATTTTGCGCTCCCATGCACAAGTCCCAATTGAAGGGAAGCTTATCTGCAGATATCATTTTCTAGCATTAGCGGTGTAAGCGGTAACTGAAGAATATTTCCAGAATCATTCATTGAGCAATCTTCTCTTCCTTCCACCACTACTCCCACATGCGTTTGATTTAAAATACAATATTTACGTGGGAAATATAAAACACAAAATGGTATGGTAGAATTTCCAGTTCCCGCCACTTCCGATGGCTTTTCAATAAAATACATTATGAAGAGACGTTTGTTTGCAAAGAAAAATAAGAATAGGAAAAAAATTTGCACACAGTAAACTCTCGGTGTTTATGCATAGCAGTGGCCGGCGCCGGGCAGGAGCCAGGGCCAGCCCCAGCGACACCGTGTCGGCCGTACCTACCACCTTTCATCATTCCTACTTCATAGCATTTGCGGAGCCGGCAGGCCTGGCAGCTCTTCCTCCTGTTTTTATCAATCGTGCACTGGTTGGTAGCTGGACACATGTAGTCATTATGCCCTAGTGAAAGCAAGAGGACAGAATTAATGTTATTTCAGGAACCTCCGTGTGTCAGAATCTACAGGGAAACCGCTGAAGGATGTTTTCATGTAGCATATTTGGCTTCACTGTGTCGCTCCCTCAATCTGCCTCCTCCTGTCTGCTACGTGTGAGCGATGACCCCTGCTAAACTTCATTTCTACCTCGGCCGGCCCAGTGCTTCAGGAGTCCTCTGGGCAAATCACTTTCCAGTCACACGGCCTCCACTGTACACACGAGGCTTTCCACGCGCACAAGGTCAAGGTCTCTCGGTAGATGAGGCCTTCTGCTTTGGGTTTTGGTTTCTTTACCCAGGCCACTCAATAAAATTGTCACAGTAGAGCTGCTAGAAATTGAACTTTCAGATAGAGTTTCAAATTGGTTCTTTTTAAAATATAAAATATAAGTGTGAATTAAATATAAAGCATAAAGTATAAATTAAAATATAAAATTTAAATTAAAATATAAAATATCAATGGATGAATCTTTAATTAGCTATCCCGATGAAGCACAGGATACCCAAATTCAGGGCAGGGGTGGCTGGGTAGCAGCCGGGCTCAGTTCCTGAGTTATAAGCTAGTTAATCACTTACTGGCTGGAGGATGCTGAGCCAGGGAATGGGCATCTCTAGGTCTCACTTTCCTCCCCTCTCACCTAGGGAAAACAGGGTACCCACTACATACAATTATTCTAAGACTCGAATGTGGAAATGCTCGTCACGGGTTTACCACAGTGCCTGGGTGGGGTAAGCACGCAAAAGGGCTCAGTTATTATCGTTAATGTTAGGCGGTCATGACTCCTCTTTCCATTCTCCTTTTTTTTTTTTTTTTTTTGCAGTACCGGGGATTGAACCCAGGGGTGTTCTACCTCCGCGCTACACCCCCGGCCCTATTTTTTATACTTTATTTTGAAACCGGGTCTCTTGAAGTTGCAGAGGGCCTCACTAAGTAGGGAGAGAGAGTCCATTCTCTTGTTTACTGGGTCTCTCTTACCCAAATGCTTCTTTGCCACCAGCTGTTACCACATGCCAGTATGCCCCACCTCACGCTAACTTCCTCCTCATATCTTACCCCCTTCCCAGCTGAACTCCCCAGAAATGTCTACACTCCAGGACCCCTTTGCTTACCCCTCCTGCATGGCTCATCCATACCAATCTGTTTTCCACCTTAGTTGCCCACAAGAGCAGAATCCCTCAGATCACCAGAGGTGCCTGCTGCCAAAGTCAACAGATTAATTTCAGTCCATATCTCAGCTGACCTGTCAGAAGCAGCTGAAAGCATGGACTCCTCCCTGCCTCTTGAAGCATGCTTTTCCCTTGGCTGCCACACCACCAAGCCCTCCTCCCGTCCTCCCGCGCAGCCTGTGGCTTCCCGGGATTCTTTGCAGAGCCAGGTTCCTCCATCCATTAAACCAGAGCGGCTTAGGTTCAGTGTTAGGTCCTCTTCTCCTCTTACTCTTCCATATTCTGGTCCATGCCTATGGCTTCTATCAGCACCAATGCAGGCCACTCACAAGTTGATCCCTCCAGCCCAGCCCTCCTCTCTGAGCTACAGGTGAATAATTACAATTGCCCACAGGAAGTTTCTACTCAAAGATTTGGAAGTCACCTCCGCTGCTTTAGCCATCCAAAGAAGTCTGGTTTGTCGTTTGCAGAATATTAAACTTCACAAATTAATAAGTATTGGCATGTTTTTATACAAGTCTAAATTGTTAAGTGTCTTAGGGAAGTGTCCTGAATTTAGACTAAGAAAACAATGAGTACTATTTGAAAACATGTTTCCCATTTTCCAAAAAAAAGTGAATATACATTTCACCCTCTAATCAAATTCTCTGCCAGGGTCTCTATCTTCCCATTTAGCAAAGGCAAGATGCAACATGTAGTGAAATGTTTTAACACAGAGCTCTTTGTTCTTGATTCAATTTAAGGGTCCGTCCCAATTAGAATAGGATAGAGTGGGGACTTGACAAGAACGGCTGGCCTCATAAAACTTGATTCTCCCTCTTTAGACATACATTATAAAAGTCACTGTATAAACAGGCTTCAGATCAAATTAACATCTACATTCTTCTATTACATAATAGAAAGCAGCAAGCTATTCAGCAAAGTTATAAACTTAGAACTTTGGCAAGAAACCACACACTGCCTGAAATATCAAGGCACAGACTGGATGGCGGTGACACATGTCTGTAATCCCAGTACTTGGGAAGCCGAGACAGGAAGATCGCAGATTCGAGGCCAGCCTGGGCAATTTAGTAAAACCCTGTCTCAAAATAAAAAACAAAACAGAGCTGAGGGGATAACTCAGTGATAGACACCCTTGAGTTGAACTCAGTACCCCCAAAACAACATATCCAGGCATAGTTATTTTCAGAATTGACTTTATGAGTAGATAGAAACAAATTAGGGAAGTAATTGAACCAGAAAAAAATCTGGCTGGGCAGATGCTAACTCTAAGCAAAAGGTTCATTTTTCTAGTACTTTAAAGAAACCTTTTGTGCTTGTACTCCTATGGGGTTTATGCAGAATATGTTGATACATTTTAGCTCAAAAAAGTGAGCATAAGTCTCAGAAGAAAATAGTTAATAACCACTCAAACCCAATATCACTTTGATTCACATTTCCCCCCAAAGCCAGGTGTTTTGCAAGCCAGAAGAAGAAGGGAGATCTGAATTGGGTCAGAGGCCAATTGGCTGAATCTCCTATTTAGATTGGCTATTCACTGTAGATACATATCTTTATAGAACCAAGTGAAATTCCTGAACTAACATGTTTGATACATAAAATATGCTGGATTTGTACAACTGAATTCATCCCTTAACAAGAATGAAAATAGATTTGAAACAGAATCATGTCTGTAATGCACACCTCATGGGGACAAAGCTGGGTTTTCAATTGCCCAAAATACATTAAAATGTTGAACTGATAAACTGGTAAGAAGAAAATTTTAATAACGACATATCTGATAGCTACAATTAAAACAAATTCTTCTTAACCAACTACCACTAATAACTCTCTGTAAATCTTCAACTTATATCAGAAGAACAACAACAACCAAGTAGTTTTTTTCTTTTTTCTTAAATGAGTATAATCTGATCAACATGTGTATTAAAGCAGTTGATTTGATTAGTCTTAAGAGGAAACTCAGAGCTGGGTGCGGTGGCACATGCTTATAATCCCAGTGTTTGGGAGGCTGAGACACAAGGACTGAAGGTTTGTAGTCAGCTTCCACAACTTAGCAAGACCCTCAGCAACTCAGCGAGACCCTGTTTCAAAATAAAAAATAAAATAGGGCTGGGGATGTCACTTGAAAGTTCACTCCCTAGTACCAAAGAAGAAGAAGAAGAGGAGGAGGAGGAGAAGGAGGAAGAAGAGAAGAAGAAAAAGGAGGAGCTCTTTTTAAAATCCTATTATTTAAAGCATGTTTAAAAAAAACAACAATAAAAATCACCACCACCAATGGATCTTTGGTAGTAGAATTTCTCATATTCTAGATTGATGTTTAATGTCTTTATCTACTTTCTGCTTCCCCTAAGCTGCATGTTAGACCTGGAGGATGAATAATATTTTGGTTTGATTTTTTTGCATAAATATTTCACAGATGGAACTGTATTCTCCTATTGCTTTGCAATAGGAAAAAATCCTATTATTTGATCTTGTGAAAAATAATGCATGAGCAAATCCTACTGAAGTAGAGTTAAGTTTACACCAATCGTATTAGTGAAACGCACCTTGTCTTTTACTGAGGAGACAAAAGTTTCTATGTACCTGTGACTAGACCAGCCCAAAGCTCCTCTGCCCAGGCCTGAATGAAGCGCAAAAAGGCCAAAGCTAAGATGTGATGTTCAGGTGAAGGTTTTGAGAAATAATCATCAGTATTTTCTTGCCTACCAAAACATAAAAACGGGGACTAAGGATGTAGCTCAGTGATAGATCACTTTCCTAGAGTGTGCGGGGTGTGGTTCAATTCCCAGTGCTGCACAAATAAAAATAAATAAATAAAAATGAGAAGCTTTGGGGGAAATCCATAGCTTGAGTAATAGGAAGTGGAGGGACAGGTGACCAGCAAAACAACCATAAATACCAAAGAGTGGGGCGAGGAGACACCTGTAGGCAAGCATGACCAGCTCCAGGGGCGACAGAGGACTCACACGACTTTTTTTTTCTTTGTTAACACCACTCAGGAAGTCTACATTTGTTAGTTATGAAAATAAATAATGACCTACAGGCAGAGCTACAAAAGGAATATAAACACAGACCAAATTCAAACAAACAGTAGCACGAAAGAAGTCTCCTATTGTGAACCTTTCCTTTTGTCACCCTTCCCTTGGTACTTTTCTGGCAGTCACCCTCGATCGAATCTCCTGGGCTTCAGACCTTTAATGTCCGCCTGTGCTTGACCCATCCAGACTTGACTCAGAGACTCTTCAAGATGGACATGTCCCAGTGGAACTGACTGTCCTCTGGCCTCAGTAACAAGGCCGGACACATGGGTGTAATTCTAGATCCCCCTCTTCCTCCCCAGACACCCCCTCCACGCCCCACCACACACACATACCCAAAGAGAAAAATTGAATCAATTATCTTCTAACTTTATCAAAGCAAAACCAGTTTTCCCCGGGGCCACTGTCACTATCATAGTCCGCGCCATCTCCCACCCCAGCACCATGACAGCCCGCCATGTGAGCCTTGCCTCCTGATTTCCCCATCAACCAGTCTCCACTGCATAGCCATGTTTCCAAATTACACACCATCGTACTACAATCCTGATTTAACATTTGGAGGTGCCTCAAAGGTCTGAGGATAGAATCTAAATGCCTCAGCAGCTTACAAATCTCTTCCTAAAGCCTCTCCAGGTCTCTCTCCCCACTCTCAGTCACATCCGAGTTCTAGCCTGTCTCCTGTCCAAACACACCAGGCTCCTTCTCACTCTTGGGATTTTGCACGGGCTCTACTTTCTCCTGGGTACACAGTTTCTCTACCCTGGGTCCACTGGATTCCTTCTCATCTTTCAAGTGTGCCATTTGAGGTATCAATTCCTCTGAGAAATCTTTTCTGCCCTTCCAACCCTGTCTATGGTGTCTGGGAAGCAAAGAGAGAGACAGGAAGGGGCCGGGGTCTCAATACCTCCTTTAAGGACATACTCCCAATAACCTGACTTCCTTCCACTAGGCTCCACCTCTTAAAGGTTCCACCACATTTCAATAGTGCCATGAACTGGAGACGACACCTTAAGTACATGGGCCTACCTCTCATAGCAATTACCACACTGGATTGCTTCTTTTTTGGAATTTTATTGGTGCAATATAATTATACATCCTAGTGAGATTCAAAGTGATACATTCATATATGCACACAGCATCTCTTGGTGTGTTTCCCTCCGCATCCTACCCCTACCCTCTCCTCCCTTCCCGTATATACTCATAAGGTCATCAGTGATACCTTCATATATGGACATACTATTATTTGGTCTGTTTCCTTCCTCAAACCTCCTTTTTCCCCCTCCCCTCCTCCATCCCCCAATCCCCTTCCACTATTCTACCGGACCTCATTGAATTTTAATTGCTTGTTTCAACCCCTCAATGGGTTTAGGCTTGGCAAGGGATGGATCACATCTGTCTCATCTATCATCACTGATCCTGTGCCCAGCACGTTCTCAGGCACCCAGTGGAGTGCAGCAGGTGTATCTGCAAGCTAAACCAAATGGAGATGCTAAAGCTCTATCTTGCCCCCTTCCCCAACCTGTCTGTGGAGCACAGGCTTCCCAGAGGAGCAGGTAGGGGTTCTAGAAAGAAGGTAGTGACTGAAGATGATGAACCCAAACAAAGCAATAGCTGCTATATCTCAAGAGCCTGAAACCCAGGCCCATGAGGTCAAGACTAAGGGTGGTACAGGGGACATGAAATCAGCCGGGGGGGAGGGGGCAGTGCTGCTCTTCAACCCTGAGTGGGGTCAGACATCAGCATTTAGGCTCAGCTCCTCACAAATGAGAGGGTCAATGAGTGACAGGGGACATCATATACTAACAGTGAATTATCTTCACCAAGAGTTCAATTTTGATGCCCTACTAATTCCCTAATAGGACTGTATTTTACAATTGCTCAAAAAATCAACATATTTTAAATAATTTCGAAGACTGTTCTTTGCAGAAGTATGTTCTGAATTAAAACCTTATTTCTTCTATAGTTTGGATTAAGGGCCTTCCAAAAGCCCATGTGTTTAAGGGATGCCCCCAATTCATGGCACTATTGGCAGATGGTGGCACCTTTAAAAGGTGGAGCCTAGTGGAAAGAAGTTAGGTTATTGGGAGTATGCCCTTAAGGGGGATATTGGGACTGCAGCCTCCTCCTGCCTCTCTCTTTGCTTCCCAGCCACCATGAAGTAAATAGCTTCCTCCACCACAACTCTTACCATGATGTGCTGCCTCACCACAGGTCCAAAAGCAACAGGCCAACCACCCATGGACAGACACCTCTGAAACTATGAGCCAAATGAACCTTTCCTCTTTTTAAGTTCATTGTGTCAGGTATTTTATTATAGTAATAGTAAGCTAACTAGCACTCCTCTAACAGTTTGGTTATGTATGCATTTTAATATGGTTCACTTTACTAATAATGGTTTCTTTTCACGGGGTATTAATTTTTTAAGTATCTACTTTATGATTTTATCAAATCCTACAAGATTAGCAGCTCTGTCTCCCTCCTCACTGCCATCAGTGGAGAACATGTTTAGCTGTGAATAAAACAGGTCTGTGCTATTATTTCCCAAAGAAAATGAAAATTCTCATAAATTAATTACTACCAAGGTCAGAGTGTTAATAGGGAAATAGGCACATTTTGACTGATCGGTTTCTTACACATAAAACATGTAGGCCACTGAGTAACTGCTTCATTTTATAAGAGAAGCTAATGTTCAAGTGCTCGCTTCATGGCTTAATAGTTGAATATGAAGATATTAAAAACATTTGCTTCAATCATAGCTCCTAGACCTGAAGGTCAATTTGCCTCAGTAATGCAGGTCTGTGACATAAGTGTGTAGTGCAGTTATTTTTCCCCTTTTTTTATACTTTCTAACTTTGAGGAGTGCAAGTTGTGTTTGAGTAGTACCTTCCAAATATCCCTTGCTCCAACTCCACAGCTCACAGCACACCTCAAGAAACACAGGCAGATTTAATTCACAACCAGAAGACTTCAAAATGTATGATGTCAATTCTTATTTTATGATTTCTTTTTATAAGTGAGCTTGCTGAAGATATATACAGTACTCTGAAAAAATGCATTAAAACTAAGGAGGCTTTCATGAGGTTAGGAAAAAGCTAAATGTAAAGACTGGGAAAACATTTTGCACCATTAAGGAATAAACACTTCACAGTTTTTATCAACACATATGAGCATTTAGCCAAGTGTTCATCTTTTAAGGCATGTAAATCGAGATGAATTCTCAAGGACAAATTAACTCTGTTTAAGCACCCACACATCAAATAAAAGCCAACTGTAGGTAATCTTATCTAAAAGCTTCATTGGAGAGTTCCAACAAAATAATATTTTATTTTCAAAGTCCTATTTTCTTATACCTGATTGATCCACAAATTTAGCTAACATCTATAAAGCTCGACCACCTTTTCATTCTCTTTATCAAAGTTTCTCATTGAATATTTCCATAAAATTCACTAGAGTTTATTAGAATTTGAAGTATCCAGAAGTTGTATATGAATAGTTTAAGTTGCCAAATGGGATCAAATTTGGACTTATTTTCATGTATAAGTATCAATATGTATTTATAGATTCTTAAATACAACTTTAAATTTGATGTGCAATCTCAGGATCCTATTTAGTATTTGGGCAAAGGGAAACCCATGGCATTTTAGTTTATCAGTCTACGATACAGATGTTTCACAACTTAGAGAGAATGGGGTTACATTCCAATAAACCTACCATAAATTTAAAATATCTGTTATAGTTTGGATCCGCAGTGCAGCGGGGTTCAGAGGTGGGACATGGCTGGAGGAGGTGGGTCACTGGGGTCATGGTCTTGAGGACTTTATCTGACCCTGCCCCTTTCCTCCCTCCCCACCCCTTCCTGACCACTGTGAGTTGAGCAGCATTTCTCCTCCACACTCTGCTTCCATTATGTTTCCGCCTTGGAGCCGACCAACCATGGACTGAACCTCTGAAACCATGAGCCACATAAATGTTTCCTTCTCTAAGTTGTTATTGTCAGGGATTTTGGTCACAGCAATGAAAAAGCTAACACAATATCATAAGTCAAAAATGCATCTAATATGCCCAATTTACCAAACATCCTAGCTTAGCAGCACATCATACTGTAATGTCAGTTGTTACCCTCATAATCACATGCCTGCTTGAAGCTGTGACTTGCCACCACTGCCCAGCACCACAAAAAAGTATCAGACCACATGTTGCTAGTCTGGGAAAGGGTCAAAATTCACAAATCAAAGGACTTCTACTGAATGGGTATCATTTTTGCACCATTGTAAAATTGAAAAATTATACTGGAACCATCGTACCTCAGGGACTGTCTATATTATTATGTAGGTGCCAAGGCACAGAAGAAGTGCAAACAAATGATTCTGAGCTTTAACTTTTGAGAAAAGAATGAGAACCTGGTGGTAAATTTTCAAAGCTCTGTTATATGAAGCAACAACTAGCCAGACCTGAGCTACTTGAGTATCACCCCTGAGTAGGGGATGCTCCTCCTCCGCTTGCTCATTCATGCTCACGTTTGCTGCCTGTCTGGAAGCCCTGTCAGCAGTCTGTCTGATCATTCTAAGAAAACTGATGCTTTTAGGTACAAAACATCATGTGCCAGGTCTAGGTACTGCATGGATTGTGTCTTGGAATCCTCTGGCAACTTTATGAGGAAGGAATTATAGTAATCCCCATTTCACAGATGCAAAAATATGATAAAAGTTTTAAAGCCTGCTCAAAGTCACACAGCAAGGAAGTGGTGGGCGAGTTTTGAACCAAGATCTCCCTCATCCTAGAGGCTGCACTCATCCATTTTAATAACCTTCACGCGTGGAAGCTCAACTTCCCCAAAGGGCAAGAACTGTATCTACCTTCCAATGACAATTTTGGTAGGATTCTCTGCAACTCTCTGACCATTGAGTGTTCTGAATCTTAGGAAGCTCATGCATAAGAAAGTAAGAAGTGAGGCATTAACACAGCACAGTCAATGTTATTGTCTTCTAGTCAACATATCTGTAACATAAGTACAAAGACTAAACTACCATTGAATTTTGAGGGCAAAATATAATGTTGGCTTACCCAAAAGGTTGAAATGCACAGTCCAACTTTCCTGGACATGATTGTATAGAGAAACAGAAGTCTTCCTTTCCCTTATATTCTGAGAAAAATATGGGTTTCCTGAATGATCTTCATCTCTCCCAAACCCTGCCTCAGAAGCAATGCTTTATGTTGTTGATGTCACATCCATTATTCACTGTCACCAAAAGCAAGAAGTGTTCTGGGAGCAGCCCAGTAGAACTGAGTAAGTTTCAAGCAGTGACGTGGTTGGGCTCACTAGTAAAAACAAAAGGAAGACTAGCGGGAAATTTGTTAAAGAAGTGAGAATTCAGAAGATGTGTGTGTGGGGGGGGGGTACTGGGAATTGAACCCAGCAGCATTCTACCTCTGAACTAGACCCCCAGCCCTATTTACTTACTTACTTACTTATTTACTTGTTTATTTATTTATGGAAAGAGGGTCTCAGTAAGTTACTGCACACCAGCCTTGAACCTGTAATCCTCCTGTCTCAGCTTTCCAAGTACTGGAATTACAGGCATGCACCACTGCACCCAGCTTCAAAAGATTTTTAAATGAAAGTGGGAATGCATGACTGTCATAAAAGATGAAGAATTGAAAGTATTTATAGTTATGCCCAAACATACCAAAATATGTACTAATCATCTTTGAGTAGTAAAGTAGATGAGGCAGAGAAGAGGTGAATTAGTTTTAAAGGCCTACGCCAAATACTTAGGGCTGGAGGGAGGAAGAGGAGGAAGAAGTGAAGGATTCTGATGACTTGTGTCTTGATAGTTGTTCTGATTATTAATCAGAAAAAAGATCTGATTTGGGAGTGGGGGTGGGAAGAAGAGGTGTAGACCAGTCTTCAACATTTTGTAATAGAGATTTCGCTAATACACCAACTGACTGCCCAGCAGGCTACTTTAAATGCAGTATTGAAGCTTGGAAGTCAAGTCAAAATGAAGTTGGGGGAAAATTATCCAGAAATTTCACTTTCAGGTATATACTCAAAGGAAGTGAGGGATTGGAGGTGTCATTCAGTGCTAAAATGTGTGTTTAACATGTACAAGGCCCTGAGTTCAATCCCCAGTAACAAAAAAAAAAAATTAAAATTAAAAACAGATTGCAAGCAGGGATTCAAATAGATATGCATACATCCACATTCACAGCAACTTTACTCACAATAGCCGAGCAGTAGAAATAACCCAAATGCCTATCGACAGATAAATGGACAAACGAGATGTAGTAGTAAATAAAATAAAATGCTATTCAGCTTTAGAAAAGAATGAAGTTCTGACACATGCTACAGCGTGGATAAACCTTGAAAACATAATGGTAAGTGAGATACGTTAGATAGGAAAGGACAAGCGTTACACAATTCCACTTTACGAAGTACCTAGAATAGTCGAATTCACAGAGGGAGACATAGACCAGTGGTTCCCAGGGGTTGTAGGGAATATAAGCAAGGAGTTACTGTTCAATGGGTACAAGGGTTTCAATTTGGGGAAATGAAAAGGTTCTGATCAACATAAACAAATGTAAAGCCACTCAGTGTACTTTTAAAAATGGTCAAAGTAGTAAACTTGGCTATGTATATCTTGCCACATTTTTTAAAAAATGAATTCATGGCCAGATACTTTTTTATTTTATTTATTTATTTATTTTTTAAGGTACCGGGGATTGAACCCAGGGGCTTTCTACCTCCAGACTACACCCCCGGCCCTATTTTTTATACTTTATTTTGAAACCGGGTCTCACGAAGTTGTGGAGGGCCTCACTAAGGAGAGAGAAAGAGAGAGAGAGAGAGAGAGAGAGAGCTGAGGCTGGCCGCGAACCCGGACCCTCCGGTCTCCGCCTCCCAAAGTACTGGGATTACAAGCGTGTGCCACCACGCCCGGCTCAGATACTTTTTTAAATCTAAAAGGAACCAGTTTTAATCAGCCTAAGTAGGGGGCATATGATAGTTAATCTAATTTGTCAACTTGACAGGATCATGACAGACCCAAGATCATGTGACTTTGGGTGTGTCAATGAGACAATTGGTTTATGTAACAGCAGATTAAACAGAAAGTCCTGCCCTAAATGTAGGCAGCAGGGTTCTGATAGCTGCAGGACTTAGATAAAAGAAGGAGAAAGCCGCATAGAGGGATGCGCGACTCTTTCTGAAGAGAATGCATCTACTCTTGTCTGAGACCGTCGGCCTCCATCTTCGCCATTTCTCTGAAGAGCTTCTTGATCTTCTGCTCTCGTCTGAGATCGTCGGCCTCCAGCCCTTCGAACTGAAACTTCACCATCATTTCTCCAAAGAGCTCTTAGACCGCTCGACCAGCTACTGGTTCCTCTGACTCTCCACGTGCAGTCGAAACTCGGGACTACATTGCTTCAAACTGTAAGCTGATCTGATAAATCCCTTTTTCCATAGACTTATTCTGTGAATTCTGTTAGTCTAGTGAACCCTGGCCAATACAGGGCATTCCAAGGCTGAAGCATATGTAGAAAACTAAGCCCATGGATTTCACTCAGGTACTGATGGGAGATCTTCCAGTGTGGTAAAAAACAGCACAAGTACATGAAGCCATGGCACAAAATAATAGTAACTGCCCCAAATACATGAGGAGGGAGGTTTCCAGACCAAATATAAAAACCCACCAGGTGGAAGAACCCACATTGCTTCTGCTCAGGGAACAGCCCACCCCACAATTCTTTGGACTGTACTGTACTTTCCTCCTAACTGGCCTCCCTTCTCAGGACACACTCACTCCACTAAATAAATCCTGTATGCTTAGCCTGCCTTCCTCTCCACTGAAATCTTTCTTTGGGGAAGACAAGAAGCGAGGACTCTCTGCTGGCCTGGAACACTAGGACTGGCTAGCAGGATGGCCATGTGGTTCCCATGGACCATGTTCCATGCAAGGTGCATTCAGCTCTGCCTCATGTAATCATCCCAAGAGATGAGGAAGGGCACTCTAATTCCCAGTTATAGAAGTCAGAAACCGAGACTCCAAGGACGTGGACTAACTTGCCTGTGGTTACTGGGCTAGTAGGTGGCACTCCCATGGTTATAATCCACATCTGTCTCATTCACAAGTTGTTCTTCCCAGAATACTACTATGGTTGGTGACATGGAAAAAAATCAATAAATTCTGATTCCAAACACCTAAATATTAAGTTATACTTTATAATAAAAATATAATACCCTAATGAAATCACTCTATTATGAGGAGAGGATTTCAGAGGCAACAAGACGACAATTATTTCCAAAACCTATGATTCCTATCACTCCCATAGTTGAATCTCCCAAAATATGAGCGATGAATTACATGAAAGGTATTCATCAGTGGATTAGAACATATATTACAAAAATCTTTCTGGAAAACCTTTCAGCACACTCCAGCATAAAATTAGGAGAGCTAGGGCGAGAGAGAAAGTAGAAAGCAAAATATTGAGGATATAAACAAGAAATTTACATCCTATGAAAGAAGAACTGCAGTATTATGTTTGGAAATAAATTTTGACTCAGATATTAAAGCAAGTATTCTCCGTCATACAGCCAGCGCAATGAGCCAAATAAAATGAAATAAAATTTGGCTGTCTTGGTGAACACATTCCTAAAAATCCAGTGAGGACATTTAATGCGCTATGATTTGAATTATTTCACAACCACATCTGTATGTAATGGCATGCAAATAAAAACAGCATGCCTTAATAACGCATCCCAAATTATATTTTTATGCCAATCAATTCTAGTTAATCTTATCAATGACAAACGACCACCTCCAATTGGGTTCTTATTGCTTTTTCCTTTTTTTAGGTGAAACAAAAAATATTATTGGCATCTGGGTATATTTTCAAAAGATTTTTTAAGGGATTCTAGGAAAGAAAATTGTCCTGGAAAGTTTCTTTTTCTAAGTGAAAATAAAATAATAAGGAAATCCTCTTTGCCCTCACAAGACCCCAGTCTGTTGAAAGTTTGGCCAAGGAAATGACATGACCCCTCTTTTTGTCCAGACTCTCGATTCCATCTGCAAAATCACAGTGGTTTTAAGCGCCTGGCACAGGATCAAGCCAACAGCTGCAATAAAGGAGAACATAATGAAATCAGGGGCCACCATCTCATTGTGATACCCCAGAGACAATGAGCAGCTCTCAGCAATGCCGCACGGGGCTCTACAAATAAGCAAGCGCTATTCTACATCCCAGAATAAGACCTTCTGAAATTGCTCCTTCTGGGACAATAGATAAGCATCAAACAAAGAGAAGTGTGACAATTGGCATGATTAGTTCAATGGCAGGCCTCATTCAGCTCACCTCTGGACCCCTCTTCCTTTGCTCTGTTCAATGGTTTCCAGAGAGTTCTCCAAGCTCCCCCCCCCGCCCCTACTTGGGCTCCTTTAGAGTCTAAACCCTGGTGTCCAAAAGTAGTAGACATAACTTCAAACTGTTCTTGTCCTAAGCTGAAGAAGCAAGGAAGAGGGAAAGGGAAATGGCCTAGTAATCAGAGCATGGGGGTAAAACCCAGAGACTCTGAGCTGGGCGGTGCTCCCTGCCCTGGATCCCTAGACTCATGAGCAAGTATGTTTTCCTGCCTACCATTTCTGGAACACTTTGGTGCTTTGGAAGAGAATGGAAAATGCTATGTAGATGAAGATCTGATCTGGTGTGGCGTGGAATACCAATGTCCCTCAGGCTGCCAAATTTCAATGTTCCCTTGTGGACGTTTGACCCTCTAGGTGCTAAATAAGGATTTCAGCCATCTTCATGACCCTCCCAAGTCTACTTGGTAGGTGAAATTCCTCCCAGGCTTTCTGATCAGAGTAAGAGCAGAAGAGTTAGGAGCTTCTGAGTCAATGGACAGAGGGAGGTCAGGCCCCCTTCTTTTAAAGTTTAAGTCCACTTCAAAAAAAGAGGAAACAACACCAAAGATAACCTGTCAGACTGAAAAATTACTATTAACCTATTCTCTCACCTTAGATAACAATTTCTCCTAATAGGAACATATGCATGCTAGTTTTCATTCTTTTTTTTTTTGCCATTGAACCACTACAGAATGGTTGTTTGATAAAACACAACCAAACAGATGCATAAGGAGAAATGTTTTACATTTATTTGTACTTATTTGCATGGTAAATTTAACCCCAAGTAGTATAAATAATCTCATGCTTTTGATAGCCCTGTGGTTGGGGATAGTCTCTTCTACATAAGCTGCAGAAGTCATGCAGCCTGGCAAAGACCAGAGTGAATCCTAGATGTCAACAAAAGCAGAAGTGGTATTAAACCCCACACTTCCCGGGCATCCAGACCCCTCAAACCTGTGTGGCCATACTGCCCTGCTGGGAGGATTAGTTTGGATGAGCCTCATCACAGCTTTGGAAAAAAATGTTCTTATTTCTCAAGGGTGTTTAGCTGCTCAGTAGACATTCTGTCCACTTTCCCATTTTAGCTGATGAGAACCAAAGAGCCAGAAAAAAAAAATCTAGAATCTCTTTTTCCTTCCCTTTCCAGAAGTAGACTTGGGAAAGAAAATGACCCAGCCATGTGGCGTGAACATTTAATGTTTGCAGGCCACACCTGGGTTCTCACCTGTGAAAGCAAAGACAAGGATCTGTCAATCATTCGGGCCCCCTTTAGTTCTATTTCTCTTTTCTCATTTTCGTGAGGTGCACATTTCATCTTCTGGCTTCTTGATATTCCAGATGCGAGATCTTTTGACTGCTACCAAGAGTTAGTGGTTGCTGTACCAAATTGCAGGAATATGGGCATATTTGGGGAATGTTACAATGTTAGGAGGTCTGGACTGGGGTTGGAGTCCCAGGCTGCATGTGATGCTGCGCAAACCAGGTGACATCTCTGGGCTTTCTGTTACCTCTATGAATGGCTGTCATATGGTCCAGGGAGATAGTATGTGTAAGTGCTATCTCAACCACAAAACTCTGTACAAGCAAAAGGTGTTACTCAATACAACAGATTACTACAGAGCCATCAAAAAAGAATGTGAGACCTATATGCACTGACCTGGAAAGATCTCCAATCAACATTATTCGGTGAGAAAAGCCAGGCGCAAAATCATGTGTAGAGTATAATGCTATTTATGTTACCAAAATAGGTGTTTATGAATATGTAATTTTCAGAAGAAACTGCCAATAGTGTTTATCTATTGAGAAAGGGACAGTGGATTTGGTGTGAAACAAGAGGATGACCGTAATTTTTCATCAGTACCATTGTACTGTTTAACGTTTAACCTTGTATGAATTCATTTGCTGCATTTTTTTTAGTAACCAAAACAGAAAAAAAATATGTTGGGGAAACTTCAAATCAGTACCAGTCCAGTGTCAAAAATCTTCATTTCTTTTCTGGTTCTGCTACCATCCCATCCCATGGTTATTTCTCTCTACTCTGCAACCCATGAACTAAGCAATAAATGTAACTACCAGAAACTTGTTAAGCAAGAGAAAACCACCATATTTCTTTTATATAATATTGGGAAAAGGCTAAGTGTGAGCTAGGCCTTTCAATCCTCAGATACTCCAGCAAAGAATGAGAAGCAACCAAATGCAAGCAGAGGTTCCAGGCTGCTTTGGCTTCATGGTCATAAAGCTAATCAAATATATCCATGACTCTCCACCTCTGCAAGCTCAGACAAGTGTACCTTCTTTTAGCTGACCCAAATCTTTATTCCTGAGGGGCCTTGGTCTCCCCATAGAGAGGATGGAATCACCCCTGACCTTTATCCTACACCTGGTAAGATACCAGGAAGCACCTGGGGGTGCTCTGGGCTCTGTCCTTCACATGATAACAGCCCCATTTCCCTTGGCAATCAGGATTGACCCCAGACAACCCTGTGATCCCCTTCTATTGCCTGTTAACCTAGCAGGACAAGGAGTCAGTGATGGCCAGGTGGCAGTCCTCACTTCCAGTGTACCTTTTAGAAGCATTCTTTCCTTCCTGGGAGGTGAAAGGACACAGTGGTAGGAGTTGGGCTCTGCAGTTAAACTAGTTGGCTTCACTCTTGGTTTTGTTTCTTCTTTATTTCAGTTTCCTTCTGAAAGTAATTAGAATGCTAACTTCCTAAAATTTTGTGGAGGATTAAATGAGATGATGTGTATAAAATGTGTATCAAGCCCGGGACAAGGCAAATACTCATTAAACATTAACCATCATTATTGTTAGATACTAGACCAGCATAGCTCAAATTTGTAGGGACAGTAGCTAAAAGACAATACTCTCAAACCAATCTATAATAATCTATAATTTTCCTAATAAACAATTTATTCTGCCCTTAAGTAATACTCATCACATCGTATAACTTGCAAGGCTGCATTTATGAAGCCAAGTACAAATCATATAAAACTCTCATATAAATCATATAAAACTCCTATAAATCATATAAAACTCCTATTCCCAAAATCCACTGCATTCAGCATAGGGCTGTCAGAGCCTTATGAAATTCCTCTAATGCTTGAAGAAGCAAGTAAAAATGTTAGAGAAACATCCATTTATTCGAGCCTCTTAACAAAATATGTCCAAAAGCCTTTTTAAACAACCATGAATTACATTCTAACTGTCCAGGACTGTGTGAAAGTCATAATATGCCTCTTCAAAATGATCTAACACAGACTAATAATTCACTTCTGGGCTTTAAAGTGAATGTGGCAGCCTCTCCTGACCAAGAAGTGAAAAGACAATAGTCATCTATAGTCTGAGGGAAACCAAAAACTATTCAGCCAACCTAAAACAGAGAATGTACAGCTTCCTGATTCATGCTACCAGAAATTTCCTCATTGCTTACAAATGAGAACAGGGAAGACTGTATATTATTTAACAGAATATTTTTTGAGAAGTGTTAAATTTGGTATAATTACTTCTTTGAAATCTACTCTCTACTGATTAATAATTTGGTGCCATTCCAAACTCTCATTTTGAAGTAGCAATTATAAAGGTTATTATGAAGTTTGGTTTTCTTTTTTTAATTTACTAAAAATGCTGGGCTTGTGAGGAAGCAGAGCCCACTCTTTGGGAATGCTCTTCTAGAAAGAATATATTCTTGGTGTCGCTATCGAAAAACATAGCAAGCAGAACAGACTAGAACCACCCAGCCATAAGATAAACTATATTTCAATAATCTATACATCCAAACAACTTTTAATTTAAAAGTCATTGACCTCTAATTCTATACTATGCAAATTGAACACTACCTTCATTCTTTAAGTACATTTTAAGTAAGGAAATGCTAATTAAAGACTTTACAAAAAGAACTGATGTAGCAATAAAAGAAAATTCATTCAAGGAATTTTCTATGTCTCTGCTATATGTAAGAAGCTATATACTTAATACTGTAAGAGGCTCAAAGATATGCTATCTTTGCTCGCTAAAGCTTGACATTAAGGTAAAAAAGCACAAGGTGAGAGGTAGAAATCCACGTTTTCAAAAACTGATCTCTTCTTTTGGTTTTGCAGCAAAAATGGTGACTAATTTTCATGTGTTGACTATAAGAAAGAAATTTGTGTTTAGGAGTAATGGTTTGGCATGAAAAACAGACACATAGACCAATGAGATAGAAGAGAAGATACAGAAACAAATCCTCATATTTGTAGCCAGTTGATTTTGGATAAAAGAGCCCATAACATACACTGGAGAAAAGGCAGCCTTTTCAACAAATGGTGCTGGGAAAACTGGATATATATATGTAGAAAAAGAAAATTAGACCCCAATCTCTCACCCTGCATAAGAGTCAACTCAAAGATGGATCAAAGACCTAGAATTATACCATAAACTTTGCAATTACTAGAAGAAAACACAGGACTAACTCTCTAACCTATAGGCATGGTTACAGAGTTCCTCAATGAGACCCCCAAAGCTCAGAAAATAAAACTGAGAATCAATAAGTAAGATGGCATCAAATTTAAAAGCTTCTGCACTGCAAAGGAAACTATTAAGAGTCTGAAGTGAGAGCCTATGGAATGGGAGAAAATCTTTGCCAGCTAAACCTCTAATAAAGGACTAGTATCTAGAATACATAAAGAACTTAAAAAACTTAACACTAAAAAAAACCCAATTAACAAAATGGGCAACTGAACTGAATAGATACTTCTCAAAAGAAGAAATACAAATGTCCAATAAATATATGAAAAAAATGTTCATCATCACTAGCAATCAGAGAAATAAAAATCAAAACTACCTTAAGATTCCACCTAACTCCAGTTAGAGGGCATCCTTGTCTTGTTCCTGATTTTAAAGGGAATTCTCGTAGTTTTTCTCCATCCGGTATGATGTTGGCTGTGGGTTTATTGTATATTGCCTTTATGATGTTGAGATAAGTTCCTTCTATTCTGATTCTCTGCAGTGTTTTTAGCATGCATAATGGGTGTTGGATTTTGTTGAATGCTTTTTCAGCATCTATTGAAATGATCATATTGTTTTTCTCCTTATTTCTGCTTATGTGGTGAATTACATAGATTGTTTTTGTATGTTGAACCAGCCTTGCATTCCTGGGATGAACATGACTTGGTTGTGGTGTATAATTTTCTTGATGTGGTTTTGAATGAGCTTTGCTAGTATTTTGTTTACAAGTTTTGCATCTTAAGTACATCAACGATACTGGTCTGTAGTTTTCTTGAACTGTCTTTATTCGGTTTGGGTATTAATGTGATGTTGGCTTCATAGAATGTGTTTGGGAGAGACCTGTCTCTATTTCATGGAATAGATTGAGAAGCATTGGGATTAGATCTTCTATAAAGGTTTTATAAAATTTTGCTTGGAAACCATCTGGACCTGGGCTTTTCTGTGATGGTAAGCTCTTTGTTGCTGTTTCAATCTCTTTGATTGCTATTGGTCGGTTTCAGTTTTCTATATTTTCTTGATTCAATTTAGGAAGGTTGTATGTGTCTAGAAATTTGTCAATTTCTTCTAGGTTTCCATTTTGTTGGAATATAGTTTTCCAAAGTAGTTTCTGATGGTCCTCTGTATTTCTGTGCTATCTGTGGTAATATCACCTTTTTCATCTATTATTTTAGTAATTTAAGTTGATTCTTTTGGTTAGGTTGGTTAATGGTTTATCTATCTTGTTTTTTTTTTTTTTGAGAAACAAGCTTTTGGTTTTGTTGATTTTTTTGTTGTTGGTCTCTACTTCATTGATTTCTGTTCTGATTTTAATGATTCCCTGTCTTCTACTGGTTTTGGGATTAGACTGTTCTGTTTTTCACGAGCTTTGAGGTGTGTCATCAGGTTTTTTATTTGGTGATTTTCGGTTCTTCTTATGTGAGCATTAAGTGCTATGAATTTTATTCTTAATACTGCCTTCAAAGTGTCCCAGAGATTTTGATATGTTGTGTCTCTATTTTCATTTATTTCTAGGAATTTTTTTATTTCTCCCCTTATTTCTTCTATGACCCATTCCTCATTCAGAAGTGTGGTATTCAGTATCCATGTATTTATGAAATTTCTCTGTGTCTTCTTATTGTTGATTTCTAATATCATTCCATTATGGTCTAAAAATATGCAGGGAATTATGTCACTTTTTTAAATTTGCTAGTGCTTGCTTTGTGGCCCAGGATATGGTCTATTTTGGAGATGGTTCCAATCATGAAGAATACAAAAAATAATAAATGCCAGAAAGGATGTGGGGAAAAATGAACACATATACGCTTTTGGATGGATTTTAAATTAGCACAACCAGTATGGAGATCAGTATAGAGTTTCCTCAAAAGACTAGGAATATAACTACCATATGACCCAGCTATACCACTCCTAAGTATCTCTCCAAAATAATTAAAGCCAGAATACTATAGTGATATATGCATAACCATGTTTATATCAGCATAGTTCACAATAGCCAAATTATGGAACCAACCTAGCTGTCTGTCAACAGATGAATGGATACAGAAAATGTGGTATATATATTCATTATATATATACATATATATATATAAAATGAATTTCACTCAACCATTAAGAAGAACAAAATTATGTCATCTGCAAGAAAGTCAATGGAACTAGAGAATATTATTTTAAGTGAGATCAGCCAGTCTCAGAAAATCAAGTATCATATGTTTTCTCTCACATGTGGAAGCTAGAGAGAAAATAGGAAACAAAAGGAAATTCAGATAAATGAGGAGGGAGATCAGTAGAATAGTGGAAGGAGATTGGAGGAGAGAGATAAAAAGGGGAAAAAGGAGAATTGATGAAGGAAACTGGTCAAATGCTATCTATCTATGAAGGTATCACTGCCAATCTCACTAATATGTATGGAGAGGGAGTGGGAGCAGAGGAAAACACATCAAGTGCTGTGGCATGTATGTTTGTACCACTTTGAACCTCACTATGATGTATAATTACAATGCACCAATAAAGGTATTTTTTAAAGTAGTAATGGGCATGTTCCTTTATCTGTCTGGCTTATTTCACTTAGTACAATACCCTCGAGGTTCATCCATGATGTCACAAATAACAGGATCTCCTTTTTTAAGAATGAATAGCACTCCATATATATGTATGTATATGGAACACACACACTTTCAGTAAGGAAGAGGGATAAATAAGGTGATAGAAGATGTTGGTCAAAGGGTTAAGAGTTGGTGACCCTCCCTCAACCTCCACCTGGGTCACAAAGACACTACCCTCTGATCCTGTCCCCTGAGTGCCGTCGCCCAGAGTCCGAACCTTCCACCTGGGTTGACTGGGACCACCCACCAGCGCAAGCCACCATTGCCATGCATGCAGTTTGCGGAAGCTGTTTGCTATGGAAGAGGAGTTTGAAGATGAGGAATAAAATGGGAATACCAGAACATTGAATATGAGTAAAAAATCCCAGGAGAAATAGAAGGAGATGGTGGCTCTTGAGGAGGTGGCTGGGACCTTCATCCTGGAGGAGAGGGCTTTGCTGGATCCAGCCCAAAAGGAGCTCTACTGAGACATGATGCAGAAAACCTTCAGGAACCTGACCTTTGTAGGCCAAGAACAGGAAGAACAGAACATTAAAGATGACTACAAAATTCCAGGAGAAATCTAAGAAGTCAAGTGGTAGAGAGATTCTTCAAACATGAACTTGGTAGTGAATGTGGAATAAGCTTTAGCTGGTCTCCAGATCCTATTCTCAAGAAAACTCATCCTGGAGATAAACCAGGTGAAAGGCATATGTGTGGGGAAGTTCTCGTTGGTCATTTATCCTTAAATAAGCCCCACAGAGCTCAGTCTGGACAGAAACCATATGCACATTTGAAATATGGAGAGAAATCTGATAAATGTAAGGAAAGGGGGAAAGCCTTCAGTTATCCCAAATCCTTTCTAAAGCATGAAGGGACTCACACCAGAGATAAACACCATGAATGTAAGCAATGTGGGAAAACCTTCAGTAGTTCTTACATTCAAACCCATGAGAAAATTCACTCTGGGCAGAAACCCTATGAATATAAGCTATGTGGGAAAGCCTTTACTTGTTCCAGTTCCATTCAAAAACATGAAAGGACACACACTGGAGAGAAAGCCTATGTATGTAAGCAATGTGGGAAAGGCTTTAGTTCTTCCCATGATATTCAGGTACATGAAAGAACTCACACTGGAGAGAAACCTTATATATGTAAGCAATGTGGGAAAGGCTTCAGTTCTTCCAGTAGCCTTAAGATACATGAGCGAATTCACAATGGAGAGAAGGCCTATGTATGTAAGCAATGTGGGAAAGCCTTTATTTTTTCTAGTGACCTTCAGAGACATGAGCAAATTCATATTGGAGAGAACACCTATGTATGTAAGCAATGTGGGAAAGTCTTTGGTTATCCAGTTCCATTCGAAATCATGAAAGAACTCACACTGGTCAGAAGCCCTACGTATGTAAGCAATGTGGAAAAGGCTTTAGTTCTTCCCATGATATTCAGGTACATGAAAGAACTCATACTGGAGAGAAACTTTATATATGTAAGTAATGTGGGAAAGGCTTTATTTCTTCCAGTTACCTTCAGACACATGAGCGAATTCATACTGGAGAGGAACCCTATGTATGTAAGCAATGTGGGAAAGGCTTTAGTTTTTCCAGTCCCCTTCAGATGCATGAGCGAATTCACTCTGGTGAGAAACCAGGTATATAAGCAATGTTGAAAGCCTTCAGTGTATCCAGTTCCTTGTACAGACAGGAAAGGACTCCCACAGGAGAGAAACCCCAAATATACACTGTGGGAAGGCTCCACTCTCACAGAAGAAGGTAGAGTTGAGAGTGCGCCTATCAATGTAAATCTTGGGGGAATGCCCCTAGCAATCTTGGAGCAATTCACAGATATGAAAGAACACACTATGGGGAGAAACCTTGACTAAAAGAGATGTGCAAAAGTCTTCATTTAGTCCACATGTACAAATGCACACTGGATTAAAACCTTACAAATGTGAAAAGTACAAGAAAGTTGTCAGTTGCAACAAATATTTTCCAAGTCCTGTGAAAATTCCCAATGTAGTGGGATCCTCTAAAGACAAGTGATATGAAGAGTTCAATGCAAACAATTTTGTGGGATACTGCAGAAAACACACAAGGTGAGGGAAATGATCTAAAACTGATGAATATATTGTGTTTATCAGTGGCTCACTCTTAAAGTAAATCTCTGGACTACTCATTGCTAATTTTTATACTTAAATGACGAAGTGACATAATTTTTAAGTTTTGTTTAAGAAATAGTGTATAAGTTTAATAGGTAGGGTCTTTTAAAATCAAAGTCATAAAATTTTTCCTCTTTCAATTATAACTTGTTGATCCCAGGTAAATTGAAATCTGTTTGCAGTATTTCAGTAAAAAGGGGGGGGGGTAAGAGTTGCTATTAATGTAGGATAAGTAAGTCTATGGATCCAACGCACAGCATGATGGCTATGGTTAATAATACAGAACTGTACACTGGAAATGTGTCAAGAGTAGATCTTAACTGCCATCATATCTTTCTCTCTCTCTCTCTCTCTCTCTCTCTCTCTCTCACACACACACACACACACACACACACACACACACACACACACAATGGTAGCATGTGAGGAGATAGATATGTTAGCTTGACTTCAGGAACCATTTCACTATGTTGAGGTATAGCAAAACATCATGTTGAACACCTTAAACATATAAAATTTTTATTTAAAAATAAATTTGCAAAGACATAAGGGGTAAAAATGGATAAAAAAGAAAAATAATGAAGTGTTAATTTACTTGCTCTACTTAGCTTCTGAGCAGAAAGACAGCTCTCCAGGAAACTGAGAGCGCCAAGTGGAAGTGACAGTGACTCTTCCCAGAGCAGTTGCTGTAGGTGCAGCATGGTCTCTCATCACTCTGTCATCGGGAAAGGTCAGAGCCACTGCACCATTTACAACTGAGGACACTCAAGTGCACAGACATCAGGTTCAGTAGACACCAGGGGAAGGGTGGTAGAAAGCAACTACAGCCGGTTGGTGCAGAGGTGTGTCCCAGGGACCAGAGTCCTGCCCTAGTGTGTGCTAACTGGAAGAATGATACCGGACATGAAGCTTGGACGCTGTTGCCAGCCCTGCCTCCCACCTTAGGGCACAGATTTACAGATGGAAGCAGAAAGCTGCCACACCAAGAGGAGCAGAAGCGAGGCTGGGCTCCTTAACTTAGCACAATGAGGTAAAAAGTAAATTTCCTTTATTCAAGTTGATTTTCTTTATTTTATTGCTACATCCCTTTTTTGGGTTTTTTTCTTTTTTTTTTCTTTTTTTTTTGGTACTGGGGATTGAACCAGTGCCAGGGACATTCTACCTCTGAGCCACACCCCCAGTCCTTTTAATTTATTTTGAAACAGGATAAGTTGCTGAAGGCCTCACTAAGTTGCTGAGGCTGGCCTCAAACATGCCATTCTCCTGTCTCAGCTTCCCAAGTACTAGGATTACAGGTGTATGCCACCACACCTGGCCTTTTTGTAAAAATTTTAACTAGCCTGTCCTTATTGACCCCCTGTTCTGTTTGTGTTTAGCCAAAACGTTCAAGTAACCTTCCACCAACACCATTTTCTTTTCCTGCCCCCACCCCCACAGCAGAACTAGTTTTACATTTTGCTCAGTCAAAGCTAGAAGCCCTAAGTAATACATGAAATGAATTTTCTAAGACTACACAGATAAGTCATAATAATGACAACTATATTTATATGGTAATTTATGATATGTAAAGCAATTTCTCATGTTATGATCATTTTGTTAGCTACATTTTATAAAGTGTGACAAAATATGATCCAGTATAATAGTAAGTGTATGATTAACTGTATTAACAATATAATCCAAATGTAAAATTACACTGAGGGTATAAAATCATGCTGTTTGGCATATCATTAAGTCATGCAAGTTGAAAATAATGGGGGAAAGATAGGAAAAAGTTCACAAACACGAGGCTGTTTTTTAACCCTTCTCTCTCCGCTGCAGTATTGGCAGGCACAACACAGAACCTATATGATGACTGCCACTATAAAGCTGTTCATAGAAGAATACTACTATAACCTGACTCATGCCTTTTATAACAGCTCCCCACACTTCATTGGAAACTGAAACAAAGACGAATTTGAAGAAAAGAACAAGTCTCCACTATGTCTCCCAGAAATAAATCAATCTGACTTGTTATTTCTTGGTAAATGATTCAGTCTTTAATTTCTACCCTTTTCATTTCAAATACACGATTAAGTATTCAAATGGCTTCCTACCATGAACTATAAATCACAGTGCTCTCTAATCCAGTGAGGGTTTTAAGCAAAGGGATAGTCCTCAACAAGATGGCACCAGATTAGGTATGAGTGTGGTCTTATTTCTGCTTAAAACACAAAGCTATACTCTTTAGGGGGGAAAATGAAGCAAGTAAAAGTAATATAGTCATTCACAGATAAAATACCAAAAACATAGAGAAAAGGATTCAGAGGCAGGGTGGTGGGCCAGAACACATTTCAAATATAATTCCCTTCCAGTCCCATTGCTCAGTCTTCCGAATACATCATTCTTCAAGTACCAGGTTCAGCATCCTTTTGCCTTCCTGACCCAACCTCTCAGAGTCATCTCTAACCCCTTCCTCTCCCTCGAAACCCAAGCATTGGGACTGCTGCTGTCCTGCCTCTGACTCAGCCTCTGCCTCTCCTTTGACAAGCAGCCTTTCTCTACCCATGGAGAGGGCCTGGCCACCATGAGCTGTCCCCCGCACACCCTGGAGCCCTCTGCTGGTCCCCTGGTCCGTCCAACTTTCTATACTTCTCACCTGTCTATTCCCATGGTTTCTTAACTCCAACACATTTCACCACATGCAAAGCAAACTGCACAAGAGAAAAGGAACTATCGTCATCATCATTATCATTATTTCTAAAGCTCCCCTTCAAACATGAAAATGAAAGGCCTTTAATAAAGCCTTACATGGTCTCAAAAGATAAAGTTAATTTGGGTAGAGGAGTTCTAGCATTAGGAGAGTCACCTAAGAAAACTTAGTATCTCTAAAAAGAAAATCACAAAGACCCTCAAAACTTCTAAGAGTTAATGTAACAAGATACTGTTTCTGCACTTAGGCAGGAAAAAAGTAGCTCATCTGGCACACACTTGTAATCTCAGTACTGGGAAGCTGAGACAGGAGGATTGCAGGTTCCAGGACAGACTCAGCAACTTAGCGAGAACCTCAGCAACTTAGCAAGACCCTGTTTCAAAACAAAAAATAAAAAGGGCTGGGGGTGTAGCTCAGAAGTAGAATGGCCCTGGGTTCAATTCCCAGGATGAAAAAAGAAAAAAAGGAGTTCATCATAGGGGCACATTAGCACGTGTGTCTGGTCACACCCCTGCCCCTGCCCTGGAGCAGCCAGAAGCCCCCAGTGCCCAGCTCAGAACTCCCTGGCACTTCAGACAGCTGATCCCCAGAGGACCAGAGCATGGGCTTCTTGTCAATGGGGAGTTTTCTGCCCCAAGGGCTTCTTAAAGGCATACATTTATGTTTGGTAGAGTCAGAAGAGAGGGAGGAGGAAAGGGAAGAGGAGGAGAGGGAGAGTTACCATCACAGTGATTAGTCCATTGCAATCATATATAACCCTTAACTTCTAATACTTCCAGCTACTTCAAGGTGACCTTTTCACCCTTTGTCCAGCAGATTTCAGAATAAAAAATAATACCTAATCTCCAAACTGAGAAGTGGGAGCAGAATGAATTGTTAGGGTTCATGTCATAAGTCCCTTTGGCGGCCATCGGTACATGGAGCTGTGGAAGGGGCAGATAATCATGGTGGGGACTGAGAATTGTCTCTGGACTGATGGACAAATGTTTCTAGTCGGTGTGTGGAACACTTCCCTCATGGGAAACACGTGTGCCAGTGCAATCATGCCTGCTAACCACCCAGCCCCTCCTGGAAGGTGGCTCCTCCCGAGTGGATCGTGTGGCCAGGACAAATGGTCACCATTTAACTGAATGAATGAAAGATGGCACCGTGGCCAGTCAGGCCTGCAGCTTTACAGACCCAGAGTCCTGCTGGGATTATTAACACAAAGCCTCTCGCCTCCTCTGCTGTGATTTCTCCACACGCCAGAAGGAATATTTTATTGGCCTCAGCTATCTAATGTCCACCTGAAACAATTTCCTCTGGGCTGCTGAGTAATGAAATGAAAGCTGTACTTCAATGCAAACGTGTCCTCTTAAACCGAGAGTAAAGACGTTTTCAAAATAAAGCACAAAGACGGGTGACGCACAATACTCTCTCTCTACTAAGGGAAGAATAAAGAAAATGCTAATGTGAAGCCAGCTAATCAGTTGCAACATAGACCTTTAAAATGATTTTTGATTACACAAGTCAAAGAGGTTTATTGTGGAAATAAAAATACAGATAAGAAAAAAGAACAAAATTTATCCTTGATCCTACCATTCAGAGATATCACTGTTAATATTTTGTGCACATATTTCTAAAATCTGTACGTACTTCTTTCCCTACATATATGTGTGTGTATGTATGTATGAATATATTTTTATGTATATTCCTATATATGTGGGCATGTATGTGTGTGCACACATACATATAAAGGGAAGTGTTTATAAGAATTATTTGATTCAAACTCTTATTTCTACCTTATATTCAGAAAAAGTGGCCACCTTAAAAGCATGTTATAAGTAATAACTGTAACATGGGGCCCTTGACAATACTTTCATTTCTAGGAAAAATAGAATTAAAATCAGGGAGTGTGAGTATGATGCCCTTATTTGGTTCAGTAAGGAGATACAGGGACAGAAGTAGAAAAAGAAGGGTGTCCCATCCTCTAAGTTGTACTAGCACACACCTTATGCTTCCAGCTCCTCTCCTGGATTTACGGAAAGTTAGGAGGAATACATCCAGAACAGGCGGTCCGTGAAAGGAGTCCACTTCTGGGACTGAGGTTCACATACTGCTGTTGTTTTGTGTTTATACCAACTGCATCAATAGGACCAACCTTAAGAAAAAGTATTGTGTAGGTAGGATGGAGGAGAGAGGAACTGAAATCTTTCAAAGAGTCTTTAATATAATGCAAATGATAAAAGCTGGCCAAACTATTTTCTGAGAAGGGTTTTACTGCCATGATTTCAAAAATTAGAGTACATCTAAGTTTATCATCTGCTAATGGTTCATGTTGTGGGAAAGCTTAATGTCAACTCTTAGAAGCAAAGGTCTCTAGCCAATACCTAAAGCATACTTCATAAGTCTCTCACAGAATTAAACCAGAGGAAAAGTCAAAAAAGGTACAAACATAAAAATTATGGAGTCTAAGTTGGGCCTACCTAAGTAAATCTTTGCTTGGGACCAATTGGTTTCCTCCGCATCATCATAAAAAATATCGAATAGAGTATGCTTACCTCCATCCTTGCTACATTGTATATTACTACAGAGGAGCATCTTTAGATTTTATTAATATAAGTCCCATGCTGAACTTCAAAAATAAGTTGACATAATACATTACTCACATCCTGGAAACAAAGTATTATTTAATCCCTGGCTACATAATAGACTTTTTGCAAATGATAGCAGAAAAGGAAAACATATGGAATTTTTTTAAATATATTACAAACTGTTAAAATCTTACAATACTCTAAAATACTGTCTAGAGCCAAGTGTGGTGGCGCACACTTGTAATCCCAGTAATTGGGAGGCAGAGACTGGAGGATCCGGGTTCTCGGCCAGCCTCAGCGACTTAGTGAGGCCCTCTGAAACTGAGTGAGACCTGGTTTCAAAATAAAGTATAAAAAAAAAATAGGGTCAAGGGTGTAGTTCTGAGGTAGAACGCCCCTGGGTTCAATCCCTGGTACCGCAAAAAAATATAAAATAAAATAAATGAAATGAAATGAAATAAAATAAAATAAATAAAATAAAATGAAATACTATCTAGTATTGCACAGTACTGCCCATGTAGAATCAAGTGTGTAACCACTAACGACAAATCTCAGGTGGCTTACAATGAAGTAGACTCTCTTCTATTTCATCTTTCTGCTTTAGGCAGAGATCAGCTTAGACACCATATTTTCCATAAAGTCTTCTAGTATATTCCAGAGTACTAGTCGGATTTACTCCTCGACTCTGAACTTATAACATTGCCTTCTGAAATATCCCTTTGTCCCTTTATACAGCTTCAAGGCATGTCTTGTAGTGTTGAATTTAACTCTTCTATGGTTTATTATTGTGTATTATACAACCTTTCAATTTGTGTACCAGCTGAATCCTTAATTAGATTTGGGGGTCATCTAGAGATGATATGTCTTTGCATTTCTCAAAGTGATAAATAAAATGGTCATTTTATAAATATCTATTACATGAAGGCAAGAAATTTAAGTCTCTGAGCTCTACAAGTTAGCCCTCTCTGGAGAAGCAGATGCCAGGAACTTGAGCAGGGAGGTCTCCAGGTATGTACAGAGTGCACATGTGCTAAGAGAGACGTACAGAGAAAGAATTGAATAGCAAGGGTGAGCCCAAGGCTTGTCTCCAGGCACTGGTGTTGGAGGAAGAATAATCAGTATGCTAGGAATGAGGAAAAAATTAGATAGAGGGGAAATCATCTCAGGTGATTATATTATACCATCACAACACTGGTTAACAGGAGTGGCAAAATACACTCATAATCATCTTCAAATGAAATCCCTTCTTAGTGACTCTAAGGTGTCAAAGGAACAAATTATGAATTTTGATTATCTTAAAAACTATAATTTATCTTCTATGGTTATAAGGAAAATATGGTGTATATCACTTAGAGAAATACCCTGAAGTGGTGTGGCCATTCTTTTTAAATCATTGTTTTTAAATCATTGCACTTAGATTTTAATCACTAAAAAATTCGTATTTGTAAACAGCTACCCACCTATAAATTCTTACATTTGATGATTCAAGAATTCCTCTACTTATTCACTCTGTATTTCTTAATATAGGCATTTGAAAATGCCAAGCAAATCAGATGAAAATCATGTTAATTTGGGTAAAATTTAAAATCCATTTACTCTTTCTCAAAGGAAATAGAATAAGTGCCTATTACAGAAATAAATTGAAATTTAATAATTAAGGTTTTTTCCTTTGTTCCCTTATTTCTTAGCAACTGAAAAATAAAATCTCCCTTTATTTAAGCTAAAGGAATATGGAAATGTGGGGAAAATAATAGGAGTACTTTTCCCACTATATTTCCTTTTTCTCAAGTAAGGCATATCTTCCATTTAAAAAAAATCAAATCTGCTCTCTCAATCACACATGGGTATAGAATTAACATAGTAGCAAAAAAAGTTTTCCCAAGTAGATGGTAGATTTATGATTTATGAAATAGATTTTTTTCTTGCATGTGGTATTTTTTAGCAAAAAAACAGGCATGGGAGTTACAGTATAACCTAGATATAGAGTATTGAAATAGTGTAGTATACTGGAATGCTGTAGTATACAGTTCAGAAATGAACAGCCTAGGTCTAAAAGTATACTCTTCTCTGAATGAGTATCAGAGAAACAGACCCTTCTCTTTAAAAGGACAAAAAGGTATCAACATAAGCTTTCTATGGAGACGAGAGAAATTTGGCAGGATTAGGCAAAGGACTACCACTGGAAGGTTTTGTTAGAACAGTGTCAGCAATAATTTCGAGGGCTAGTAGATGCCCTTTGCAAATGCGCCTATTAAAGCCTATCTATAATTTTTGTGGGAAATTATTGCCACACATAAATGGGGCTTTCTAATGGAATTGTTGATAAGCTTAACCATTACATATGGGCACAAACTCCCACTTTAATGGAAACCGTCAACGCCATGACCAGAATAGACCCACTTAGTAGGGAAATTGGAAATTTAATTTCAATCAGATGAACAAAAAGTGAAGAAGAATGCTTCAAGTGGTAGCATAAAAAACACCAGCGATTAAAAACATTTGGAACCTTTGCTTACCCTTCAAAGGCATTTGTTGCCATGGTTTTTAAAGACCTCTGAAAGCTTCAGCTGTGTCCACAAAAGCTGCCAAAAAATAGGGGTTCTATACTGATTTTATTTGTCAGAGGCATTTTGTCTTAATTATCTCCAAGATAAAGATTGTCTGGCCAAAGGGAGAAGAAAAAAAGAAGAACCACTGTCAATTCGCATGCAGAAAGACTACGATCTTACCTTCCTGAGACTTTCTTCAAATACACACGTGCAAGTATGTACGTACCTGTCTAATTTTCATGCTATCATATTAAAGAGTGAGAAGTACTTACAAGCAACAGTGGGGATTTTTGCATGGAATGAGGCTTTTAGATCTTGACTCTCTGGATGTGTCTTTGTTTTGCACTGATGAGGACCAGGAACCAAACATCTATCAAATTTATCAATACCTGCAGGTAATGTCTGTCTTTGAAAAAGGTTCATTATAAATGGTTTCACTTGCAAATTACCTGACCATGCATCTGTGTACATACTAATGCCCTTTGCCCTTCAGCGTCCACAGTCCTGCTTCTTGGTTGCACAATACGCATATGACCACAAGATGGAGAATTAAAAAATAGAAGTAGAAGCCAGGCACAGTGTGCACACCTGTAATCCCAGTGCTTGGGAGATTGAGACAGGAAAACCACAAGTTCGAGGCCACAGAAATTTAGTGAGACCCTGTCTCAAACTAAAAAATATTAAAAAGAGTTGGTATTACTGAGCTGTAGCTCAGTAATAGAGTGCTCTGGGTTTAATCCCTAGTAAAACACACACACACACACACACACACACACACACACACACACACACACAAATGGAAGTAGAAACAATAGGAAGACTAGGCAAGCTCTGGGCCAGAAAAGGGGCCTATGAACTTCCACAACATGTATAATTTGCAAAAGAAAAAAAAAAACTTGGTTCTTACTTGAACATCATAAAAACACTTATATTTGTCCCTGCTCTTTACTATTTGTACAGCTTACTCTGTTGGTACCAACATGTTCTCTTTTAAATTATAAGCTCCTGGAAAGCATCATTTGGCCCTGTTGGACTAATTCGTGATTTTCCTGATTAGAAGGGCCTTGAACATACTTTTAATAATAAACATGCTTCTTGCCGGGCGTGGTGGTGCACACTTGTAATCCCAGTACTTTGGGAGGCAGAGACCGGAGGATCTGGGTTCGCAGCCAGCCTCAGCTCAGCTCTCTCTCGCGCGCGCTCTCTCCCTCTCTCTTTCTCTCTCTCTCTCTCTCTCTCTCTCTCTCTCCTTAGTGAGGCCCTCCGCAACTTCGTGAGACCCCCCCGGTTTCAAAATAAAGTATAAAAAAAAATAGGGCTGGGGGCGTAGAGCGGAGGTAGAACGCCCCTGCGTTCAACCCCTGGTACCGCAAAAATAAATAAATAAATAAATAAATAAATAAATAAATAAATAAAATAAATAAACATGTTTCTTGCAAGGTTTTAGTAAGATCCAGGAAATTCTTATATTATTACAAGAATCAAGAGGAAGATTTTGGAGTTTCTGCTATGGTTTGAAAGGTGTCCCCCTGTGGCCCACATGGTAAAGGCTTATTCTTCAGCTCTCAGCACTATAAGGAGGTGGCGGAACCTTTAAGAGGCAGAGCCCAGTGGGAGCTCTTCTGGGCACTGGGAGTGTGCCCTTGAAGGGGAGGACATCAGGATCCCAGCCCTGTCCTCTTCTTCTCTTTCATTCCCTGCTATGAGATAAACAGGCTTCCTCCATCACACCCTCCCACCACAATGTGCTGACTCACCACAGGCCCAAAAGCAACAGGACCACCAACAATGGACTGACACCCCCAAAACTGTGAGCCAAAGTGAACCTTTCCTCTTCTTGAGTTGATACTACTAGGCATTTTTCTAGTAATGGAAAGCTGACTAACACAGTCACTTCTCCGTGATTAATATTGTGCAACCTTCAAGAAGCATTTAAACCATTCTTTTCATCGTACTTTTTTAAATTAATTGAGGAAATTGGTTCCAATGCCCACCCCTGGACTGTCTGCAGAGTGCTGATCTGTTTCTGTGGCTGCTGGATAATTCCGTCTGGGTATCTAGCTGACATCTCAAACGCTGCACGTCTAGAATTAAACCTTCCCTGCCCCCTGCTAATGAGCCTTCCTCTTGATTTCCCCACGTCCTTCATTCCCAGTTCATCCCCTCTCTGTCTGAACATCTTTAACTCCTTTCTCTACTGGATAACCCATATTTAATAATCTTTGTGAGATGTATATTCTTTACACCTTTAATTCTATTCCCTTTTTCCCATTTTACAAATACAGAAAAGTCTGGATTAATAGTGCATCTAGGCTAGTTGAACATCAGCCAAATTAGTGTTCATGCTTCCACTCTCTCCCTCCTCTGGTCTCTCCTACATGCTTCTACAGATTAAACTTTATGAATGACTGTTTCATCATATCCATTCTGTATTGAAAAAATGTGATGGTTTTTTTGTTGCCTAAAGCCCACAATGTGATACTAACATTCCCTTCATTCTTTTATTTTACTCATTGAGTGACTTCTATAAGGCAGACCCTTGATTTGGTCCTAACATCTAAGGAGTTCACAGTCAGTATGAGAGAGAACACATACGAATACACTCAGTGCAATGCAGCAAAGTCTTATGGCATCCCAGGAGAGAGAACTTCTGCATGAGTATCAGAGGTTGTGATGACAGTAACTTCAGGGTAGGATAAGAAGAATGTTTACAGGTAAGTCTGAAAAGAAATTTCCATCAAAGAAATAGAACAATCATATTTGTAGAAGAGCAAATAATCCAGTTTGTCTAGCGTCTACCACACACAAGTAGAAACAGTGACTTTGAAACAACTAGAAAGATAGGCTGGAACAAGATTGTGTGAATCCTTGAATGATTGTCTAAGGATTATTCCAGGGTGGTGGAAGCCACCAGAGGATTCTGTACAGAAGATTGACATGATGAGTGATTTGCTTTAAGAACATTTGTAGACAGGCAGTATGCAGAAGGAAAAACAAATGATGTAAATTGTTTGGATGAAGGAGAAGACAAATAAAAACACTGAATTATTGTATGATCCTGGTGAAAGACAATAGGGGCTAGTTCTGAATAATGGGAGTTGCATTTAAGAGACAGACTCAGTAGAACTATGCAAGAGTTCTGGTGGGAAACCCCAGGGGCAAGGACTGCAAGGTGAGACAATGGAGATGACTAACTCCAAGGTTTGAAGTGTGGATGCCGGAGACAGTGGTGGAGGAGCTGATACCCACAGCAGTGAGGAGGGGTGGTTGTTGGCAGAGGGAAACACGCATCACTGAGAAACTGGGATGGAACAAGAGCCAGATTTGGGAGCTATTTGCATAGCTGTGATACTTCAGGGTTTAAATATTACATTAGTTTCCTAGGCCTGCCATAGCAGAGTACCACAAATGAGTGCCTCTAAGTATAAGTGTATTGTCTCACAGTGCTACAGGCTAGAAGTCTGAAATAAACTTAGTGAGATCCTGTTTCAAAATAAAAAATAAAATAGGCCTGGGGGCATAGCTCAGAGGTAGAATGTGTCAGGGTTCAATCCTCAGTACAAAAAAAAAAAGTATAAGAGGAACTATTCTACCTCTGAAACCTGTAGGGAAGAATCCTCCCTTGCCTCTTTCTAGCTTCTGGTGTTTGCCAGAAATCTCTGTTGTTCCTTGCAGATACATTACTCCAATCTCCCCTTCCGTTGTCATGTGGCATTCTCTCCTCTGTGTCTGTGTCCAAATTTCCCTCTTCTCATAAGAACATCAGTCATACTGGTTTCAGCCCACAGGACTCCAGAAGAACCTCATCTAAAATAATTACATCGACAATAACCTAATTTTCAAATAAGGTCACGTTCTGAAGTGATGGGGGTTGGGACTTCAGCATATCTTTTGGGGGGACACAATTCAATCCATATCAGATACGTATGAGATTCCTAAGAAACTATATGGAGAAAAGGAGGAGTAAAAGGAAGAAGCAGAGATGCTGACCAGGGGAATGCCTACTTTTAGACAGCTGAAGAGGGGAAACAGCAGCAGAGGACAGTAGGTTTTCTGTTCTCTCAAGACTGACTGACTTGATTTCAAACAAGAAAAAAAAATGGGCAACAGACATTTCTTTAAAAAAGACATACAAATGACCCATAGGTACATGAAGAAATGTTCAACATCACTAATCATCAGGGAAATGCAAATCAAAACCAGAACGTGCTATCATGTCACTCCGGTGAGAATGACTACTACCAAAAAGACAAAGGCCAAGTATGGGTGAGGTTGTGGAGAAAAGGGAACTCTTATACACTGCTGGCTGGTATGTTAGGAGAGCCACTATGGAAAACAGTATGGAGATTCCTCAAAAAATTAAAAACAGAACTACCACAGGATCCAGCAATCCCATTACTGGGTATATATCCAAAGGAAACAAAGTCAGTATGTAAAAGACACACCGGCACTCCATGTTTATGGCAGTACTATTCACAATAGCCAGGAAACACAATCAGCTTAAGGGTCCATCACTTGATGAATAATGAAGAAAACGTAAGACACATACACACATATATTATGAGAATCGAGAGGAAGTTTTTGGAGTTTCTGCTATGGGTTTGAATAAGTGTCCCCCTGTGGCTCATGTGTTAAAGGTTTAGTCCCCAGCCTGTGACACTATAAGGAGGTGGTGAAACCTGTAAGAGTCAGAGCCCAGTGGGAGCTCTTCTGGGCACTGGGAGTGTGCCCTTGAAGGGGACATCAGGATCCCAGCTCTGTCCTCTTCTTCTTTTTCATTCCCCACTATGAGATGAACAGGGTTCCTCCAACACACCCTCCCACCATGATGTGCTGACTCACCGCAGGCCCAAAAGCAACAGGACCACCAACCATGGACTGACACCCACAAAACTATGAGCCAAAGTGAACCTTTCCTCTCTTTTTAAGTTGACCATAGTAGGTATTTCATTAGTAACAGAAAGCTAACACAGTCATTTGTCCATTATTAATAAGGTGTCACCTTCAAGAAGTATTTAAACCATTCTTTTCATCATAATTCTTTAAATTAATTGAGGAAATTCATTAATCCATCTTAAAGATATTAATTAATCTATATATTACAGATATAGATATATATCTTACATTTTCTGCATTCATATGTGTGAATACAACTCATCCATAAAAAATATAATGAAATCTTGTCATTTGCAACATCAATAGAACATGTTTAGATTATGTTAAGTGAAATAAGCCAGGCACAGAAACAAATACCAGGCATGGCCTCACATGATATGTGGGAACTAAGCAAGTTGTTCTCATAGAAGTTGAGAGTAAAATGATAGTTACAAGAAGCTGGGGAGAGGGAGCAACGGGAAAAAGTTAATCAACATGTACCAAGTTACAGTGAGATACGAGTAAGAAGTTCAGTGTCCTGTGGTACAGCAGGATGACTACAGATAATGACAACCACAGTATTTTTTTAAAAAGCTAGAATAAATTATTTTGAATGTTTTCATCAGAAGTAAACAATCAGTGATGGAGGAGATGGATATGCTTACTCTGATTCAAACATTATACAAGGTATACATGTATCAAAACATCACATGGTACCCCACAAATACATACAATTTTGGTGTGTCAACTGAAAAAAGGAAAAGAAAAGAAAAAGAAGGCAGGGTAAGGGAGAACATTTTAAAAATGTAGGGCAATGGTTTGTAGGATTACTTTGGTAGGACAATTGAGGACAGCCTCTCTGAGAGCATGACTGTGGGCAGAGATCTGAGTGACAAGAAGCTAGCCAAGGAAAGATCTGGGTATTGCAAGCAAAGGGACAGAGGGGACCGCATATGCTTGGGTCCTGGGGAAGGAGCATGTTGGTGTGTTGGGAGAAAAGAAAGAAGGCCAGTGTTGGTAAATCACAGTGAATCCAGGAGAAGCATAAATATGTAGAATGTTTCAAGCCATAGAAAGGAACTCTTACTCTAAGTTCAATGAGAATTTTAAGCTCAAGATCATATAACTAGATTAATTATTGAAACAGACTCTCCTGCTATTGCCTGGACTACAGAAGGGCAAGTGTGGAAATGTGGAAAAGAACAAAGATTTACCATTTTTCTGTGCATATGCTGTCAGGATCTGAAGCACACCTCTGAAAAGACCACCAATATCAAACAGTCACATGATGAAAGAGCAGCCTCCACTCCTCCCCCACTCCCTAACCTTTCCCAACAGGAGTGTATACATCAAGCCAGGAGGCTGAACACTCATGTCACACTAAGTGTGAAAACTAGTCCATCTCGAGTAAACGAGGAGGAGTCCTCAGTCCTCAAATAACTGAGTTCTCTTGTAACAGAGCTCTACAAAATGGAGGGAGCCAGCAACATGGGCCTGAGGTTCTCTTTATATATATACTTTTATTTGGTGCCTTGTAATTATACATCAGACTGGAGTATAGAGTGATAGAAACATACATGCACAAAGTCTCAGCAGCTGCTGTGGCAGGAGCTATCCAGGGTCCTGGACTACCTCACCCAGGAGCTTTCTAGGATCCGGGTGGATCATGCTGTCAGTTATCCTTGTTGGACCTAAGTCCCTCTCCCCCCTCCACCCACTGGCATTGTACCACAACCAGACTCCACCTGACACCATGTCCTCCTGGTCTCAGCTACCTGTGAGCTAACCCCGCCTTGACCCTTAGCCATGTCTGACTAGTAAAATGTAGAGCAACTTCTACATACACCTGATAGAATGTGAAGTGCTAGTGCAGCCAGGAGTGCATAGATAGCCTCGAGGCGCTAGTCTATCTCATGGGCTTCCAAATAACAATGTAAGAAAAGAAATGAGCTCAGTAGCATCATTTTCCCTTGGACTAATACTCAAAGGCAATACCTGGCTGCAGGACCCATACCTGGATCTGTTCATGCAACTCACTCCATAGTCTCTCTCTAAAGCACATCTTAGGGCAGAGTCCTATGCCTTCAATGATTAATAAATTTGTAGACTATCCAATTTCACCCATCTAACTTAAATAACATCCTTGACATTGGTTTTATAAAAAAAATACATTCAACTGGAGGCCATTACTCAGTATCTTAAATAATCAAGTTTGCACACGAAATAGTGGATGAAAATGTGTATGCTTTCAAGTCAAACACTTTACCTCTTCAACCAGAACACTTAGAACATGAGAGTAATCTGATGTATACTCATTCCTAGCGCCCTTCTTAATAACAAGGGGGAACAGGGAGGGCTGCAGCATCTTCAGAACTTTCTACCTACAAGTCAGCCCTTCACTGTAAGCCAAGGCGTTTGAAAGACAGCATGGTTTATGAAGAGCCAGAAAGTTCAATAAAGCTTTTTAGTTCCAAGTTATCAAGACTCTGATGAGAAAACAACACTAGAAACCCTTAGAATTGCTCTGGAATATTCTCTTGCATAAGCACAAACTAATGGCAATGCCATTAGTTTAGAAAGGTAATTAATGACTTCGTGTGTGTGTGTGTGTGTGTGTGTGTGTGTGTGTGTGTACAATACTGTGGATTGAACCCAGGAGCATTCTACCTCCAAGCTATATCCCAAGCCCTATTCTTTTTTAATTTGGAAACAGGGCCTTGCCAAGTTGCTGAGGCTGGTTTCGAACATGCGATCCTCCTGTCTCAGGCTCCCAAGTACTGGGATTACAGGCATGTGCCACCATGCCCAGCATTTACTTCATTTTGACATAGCCCAGGAATGCCTTTGTCTAACCCAATGGTAAATTAACTTTGTTAATGTTTATTCACAGAATTCCCACACTCTATCTTTCCTCCTGGTCTTCACTCATATGTTCATTTATATGACTAAACACTCATCCCTTTCTTCACCTTGCTCTCTTGACTCATCATTCAGACTTAATTGGGAAACCTTCCCTGAGAGCTTGACTTACCCTTCTCTGAGACTGAGTGAAGTTTAGGCTCCTGTAAGACCCTGCATTCACCTCTATCTTGATACCTGTCGCATGTAATTTAATTGCTGGTTTATTTATTCATCTCTACCTCTACCTTACAAGCTTTAGGAGAGTAGAAACTAGATTTTTCCCATCATTGTATCTGCAGGGCTTTGCATAGTGCTTTGCCTAGTAGAAGTATTCAGTGAATAAATGAATCAATTAATGTACTTAATAGTTTTAAGGTTCCTCTCTATCTCCATAAGTTGATAACTCTGCCTTGTTTCTAGGCTTCTTCCAGAAATCTGGACTCTATATTCATCCCATTTAAGGAATTTTGTATATGTTCCACACTATGATACATAAGAAGTTTCTGGAACCCAGTAAAAATTTCATTTTTATGTGATGTAATTTCAATGAAATTCTACTATTTGGCCTCTGTATACAGGATGGAGATAAAAGATATATACTTTTAACTATCAACAAGTAAGCAGAGAGCCAGACGTGATAGCACACACTTGTAATCCCAGTATTTGGGAGGCTGAGACAGGAGGATCTGGGTTCACAGCCAGCCTCAGCTACTTAGTGAGGCCCTCCGCAACTTAGTGAGACCCTGTTTCAAAATAAAGAATAAAAAATAGGGCTGGGGGTGTAGCTTGGAGGTAGAATGCCCCTGGGTTCAATCCCCAGTATCGCAAAAAAAGTAAGCAGAAACTTTTAAAAATATTTGAACTTGAGATAATATTATACCAATAAAAATAGCTATTTTTATAAACATATTTTCTTTATTGATTTTTTATGTGTATTTCTCCTTGTGTTCTCAGTCTGATGCCTAAAAGTTAAGAGATAATACTAAATTTGATAGGAATTTATGCGGAATCTCCTAATGCTGAGCAAATATGATGAAAATAGTTTGTGAGAATATTGCTATTATTTTTGGAAGACAGTCATTTCTACTTGCATTCTCAATAATTTTACATTTTTACTGACAATATTTTCTTGTCTTATATTTGTTTTCCTTACTTTTTTAATACAGTAGCACTTGATTCTATACTGATATACTTTCTAATCCTATAATGAGAACAAGTAACTTTGTTTCCACAAGTAAAATTTCCAAATAATTTCTAAATTTTGTGGGATTATGGACTGTGTTTTACACATTTTTTTCAGTTTCCCTCAGAACATTTGGACAGGTACACAGTACATTCTCAATAAAATATAAATAATCAAAACTTTAGATTTAAAACCTACCTATTTCCTTTCAATAAGTAACGATATTTACATTTATATAAAATAAAATAAACATTGAATCAGAAGTCAGACAATTATGGCCCACAGGACAGCTCTGGTCAGTTGCTCATTTTTATAAAGTTTTTCTTGGCACATCTCTACTCCCATCTCTTTGTATATTGCCCATGACTCTTTGTAAGCTACAAAGCTGAGTTGCTATGGCAGTAGCCGTATGGCCTGCAAAGGTTAAAATACTTGCTATTTTGCCCTTTACAGAAAAACTTTACTGACCACTACTCTAAATCATTTTTACTGATGAGAGAATTCAGTCTCAGATAAATGATTTCTCCTATCCACTAACCATACCTTTATCAGATACATTTTCATGACCAGAGTAAGTGCTTGATGAAAATAATAATATTTTAGATTATACAAAATCAAATAAATAAATAGTAAAACCACAAATTAAAATGTTTGTCAAAAGACCTTTAAGGGCTTATACTAACATGATTTCCTTTTTCTGAATTAAGATAGTATCAGCTAGTAAAATTAATAGTCTGTGTTTGTGTACAAATACACACACACACACACACACACACACACACACAGGAAGATTTACTACCAGTGAATATTATTAATTTTTATAAAAACACAGACAAAAAAAGTCCAAGTCTTACTGCAGAGTTCTAAAAGATGTTAAAAGCAATAAGTGTCAAAGAAAATGCTTTTAAAATGGACCACATTGACCTCACAGGCTACTCTATTAAGATATGAACAGCTTTTTTAAAAAAAAGCTCCAACTGGCAATGGAAGGAAAAATAAATAGTATGTACCATCCCCCAGTTTTCATCCCATATAACAGCAGTTAAGAGCCACAGCAGAAAGTTTCTGAGAATCACTTCTTCTGTCAGTTTCTATTAATTTAGCAGACTCTGGTTTTCAACAAGTTACTTAAGTCTAGATTTCTAGAGAGGGAGTCACATGAAAACTCTTTCTGAAGTAAGTATTCTTAGTATTTATATACCAAGCTTCACTTAAACTGAAAAGGTAAAGGAAAAAGAACAGAGAAAAATACCCCACTATTAAGACAAGTGCATTCAGTAAGCCTGTCAGACGAAGGATCTTTAGCACAGCATAGATATTTTAGAGAGTAAACATGGTTGATATTTTTCCAGGTTATCCTATATAAATGTGACAATATAGACATTCCAAGAGTAGAAATAAAATGTAGCTGGCAGTATATCAGAGAAGCTGCAATTGATAAACTACATGCAACAAAAAGATGGAAGTGGGCGGGAGAATGAAATGTTACAGCTGGACTCTTAATAACTATCCGGTACAGATGATACATCCCCTATTACAAGTTATCAGACACTGAGTCTGCTCATGTTAGCAAAAGGTCATGTCATCCATTGAGACAAGAAAGAGATGGAAGACAGAAAGGGAACAAGCTGAATTAGAATTGGTCTGGAGCAAAGATCAGAACAGAATATTTACCTGGCCAAGGCCAAGGTAGAGAGATAATTATGCACAGACAATATCACACCATAGCATATATAAGCACAGTTGCTTGCAGAACATGAATGCCTATCTGCCATTCTCCAATCAGGGCAGAGACAACATTTCCTTTGATGTCAGAGACCCAGCTACAGAAATCCTCCCCTGGTAGAGTTGCTCCAGACTGTGTGGATCTTGCCAAATGGAGGAAGCAAAGATGCTCAACCGCAGGCTCCCTGGCATCTATCACCCTCTCGTGAGAGTCTGTCCCTTCTCTGTGTGTCTACCAAAGATACTGGACGACCCACTACGTGTTACTCTTTTATACAAATGCCTGGTCATGTTTCCTTCCTCGGACTCTTCTGCTCTTAGGGTCAAAAATAGAGAGTTGCTTTCAACATACTATTACCTTGAATACTTCTCTTGAAGAAAGCCTTACACCCCTCGCAGGACCAGACCCCGTAATGGTAGCCGGAGGCATAATCATTGCACACAGCGCAGTAGCGAGTCTCCTTGGCAGATTCCAGGGCCACGCTTCCTTTGTCGCCATTACTGGCCAATCTCTCTCGGCCATTCTGGCGTCGGTTATCTGAATTGGGCCTGGAAAAAGAAAAGGTAGAGGGAAAAGTAGTGAGTCCATAGGCATTAGAGAAGCAAACCATGCACTTGCCTTTAAAGAATAAGAGCCTTGGGAGATGGAGCAGATCCACTTTATTCTGACATTTTGAAATCATGAATCATAATGTAAGCTAATCTTTTGTTACCTCTTGCTGTCTGTTGCAGCAAAAGGTATCTGCCTATTGTATTAACTTTGAGGGATATAGTTTATTGCAAACTTGCTTAAGAAATAGACTGCTGAACCCAGAATATATTACCCCCCCAAAAAAATTACAAAATGAAGTCAGCTGATTTCTAAATAAAATTCTTCATTTTCTCAGGAACTCACAATTAGTTCAGAACTGCTAGAGACTAATGCTTATTCCAATTGTCGGCCACACAAAGGATCTTTGGGAAGTAGAGACAGAGCATTAAACAGCCGGAGCATTTGGAACTCGGATGAACTGATGAACAATGTAGAACACATGTCACAAAACAACAATTCGAATTCTTATGTATTGTTACCAGGTAACCCCGGGTGTCAGTTTTTTATAACTTGACTCTAAAATTTGAGAATGCTATTCTTTGATATTTAATAGTCCTCTTTCAGGACATGTGAAATGAGAAGAGCAGAGGAACACAGATGGTTACCCCAACCTTTAAGGATTTCATAGTAAAAGCATATCCCAGAAATGAAACTGAAAACGAACAGTCAGAAAGCTTGATTCTAGGAGAATCAAGAAAGTGGGGAAGTAAAAAAAAAAAAAGCTTCCAGAGAACTTTAAGAAGAGACAGATCAATCATGCCCAATGTGGCAAAGGAGTCCAATGGAATGAGAACGGATACAGTGAGTTTGAATTTGACCCAAGAGGATGCTTAGCAAGGAGTTTAAGGAGAAGGGTAGAGGTACAAGCCAAAAGCCAGTTGGTGGAAGCATGGATGGAACATGAAGAGAAGATAACTGAAGACAATTCCTTTGGGAACTTGGCTGAGAATGGGAAAAGAAAGAGTTAGGGTGGTATCTGAGGAATAGAAGACCTCCCCCAAAAAAGTCTTAAAATGGAAGAGATATGAAAAGACTTGATGCAGATGGAAGGAATGGACCAGCAGAGAGGGCATGGTTAATGGTGCAGAGAAGAGGGGACAAGAATACAGTCAAGAAGAAACTAGAGGAGTTAGGATTAAAAACACGGGTGCAAGGAACAACCTGGATGAAGATAACTTAAGGAAGACTGGAGGAAAGGAGGTGAGGAAAGAAGCAAAGGAGGATGAGTTTGCATTTCTCATCTGACCAGGTGTAGAAGCAGGTGTTACACTGACCCAGAATTTTCTAGGCATGAGCCAACAAACAAAGGCAGCCTACGGGGATTGGAGTCACATAGCCCGGCACGGTGCCTGGTTCGCAGTAGGTACTCGTGTATACGTTTAAATGAATAGAGAAAGTATTTGAAGGTGACCAGTAAAGACAAGTTGATAGTATTAGTAGGGTAGATGGAGTGAAGGTTCCTATGAGATATGTACATATCTACATCCCCATACATGTATGTATGTGCATCATATATGGGGAAGGGAAGAGAGTGGGGAGGTGGGGGCGTCACCAAACACTGTGTGCATGTATGCCCCATCAATATAAACTACACACTGATGTGAGATTACAATGTACCAGTCAAAGTATTAAAAATAAAAACTTAAGATGAGATACAGTAAATTGAGCCTTGAGCTCCCAGGGTCTCCTGGTTAGGGAAGGTCCTGCCTCCTGCTTCCATTCACCACCCAAACACACGGCCATGCTGACTTGCACCGGTCCCCCTACACCGCCCTATCTTTCCTTTCAACTCCAGTTTTATAACCCTTCCCTGCCCTTGCACTCATTAATATTGCATATAATTTCATGGCATTGGTTCTCAAACTCCATTTGCCATAAAATTCACAAAACGTTGGCTCCTTGGATTGACTACGTCTGAGTTTGCCAACTTTTTCCATCCTAAATAACTTAGCTCTGAGGTTGGCAGCCTCAAATAGGAGCTCTTTATTTTTTAATGATCCTTAGAGAGCGCTGGCTCGCCGTTCTCAATTCTAGCTTGTATCCTGTTACCCGTCTCTTTCCATTTCATCACTGTGCTGTTGAACTGCCCCCATCAACCTCAGCTCTCTCCACTGTGTTTACTAGTGCTGCATGCATGAGTCAAGTCAGTGGGAAGAAACTGTGAATATTCAACGATTGAAGCTCGGTGCCTTCTGGAGTGGGAGGGGATAGTTGTCAAGTATGAAATGGGCAGACTTGCATAGTATAAACCTTTTTAATTGTTGCAGCCCTGGTGCCTCTCTTAGTGTCCAGCACACAGCAGGCATATGATACAAGTTTGTTGAATGAATGAATGAATGAATGGATGGATGGATGGATGAGGGAATAAGTGAGTGAGTGAAAGGTGTGCATGGGCAATAATTCCAGGATGTAAAATATCCTCCCACCATCCCCACATCATAAACCACAGTTGACCCTTGAACAACTATTTTCATTTATTACCATAAGATATACAAAAATGTATTATAAAAAGTTAAAATGTTATTAAAAGTTATAAAAATATAGTATTGCAAAGTGATCAAAACTTATGCACACTAACACAGACCATTCATGGCCCCATCTACAGTGGAGAGAAATGTAAAGGAAGGTAAAGTCGCAGTTAAATCATAACTGTACAAAATTAGCCGTAGCGCATGCTGTACTGCTGTAATAATTTCATCACCATTTCCAGCGGCTACTGCAGGGAGCTCCCGCCTTGCAAGTATCCACGTAGAATGCACGTGAAATCTCTCACAGTACAAAGAGATCTCTCATGGTGCATATATAATTTACCGTATATAATACATACATATATATATGCAAAATGTGTGTTAGTATATATATATATATATATATATATATATATATATATATGCAAAATGTGTGTTAGTTGACTGTTTATGTTATCAGTAAGGCTTCTGGTCAAAGCCAGGCTCCTAGTAGTTCAGTTCTGGGGGAGTCGAAAGTATACGTAGAGTTTGGTCAGTAGCAGAGCAGACTCCAGAGAACCCCGAGTAGCCCCACAGCCATGGCTGCCCTAGCTACTGTCACATCCAGCCCAGTTGCCATCACCATCGCCAGCAGCCAAGAGGTCCAGAAACAGCAGCCACCAAGCCAGGAACCATGGACAGCAGCGGCAGGACAGGTGGCGCCACAGGCAGCACTTACAGGTGAGGACCAGAAGGCCATCGACCAGGGTTTGGGGGACTGTCCAATAGTTCAATGTAAGAAATGATATGGTTTCATCAACAGGAATGGCACAAAGGAAGGTAGGTATATTTGTACACCAGGCTGCCATAAAGAAGAATAGCCAGGAAGTGCCTGGGTAGGGCCAGAGGAGAGACTGTGGAGGTGGAGATTGGTGGAGAAAAGGGTGAGAGGCAGCAAAAGCCACAGGCCCTGGTGGAGCTGCAGTTCAAGGCAGTAACTATGCAACAGACCATAACCATTATCGATTCTGTGCCTGTGGCGAGGTCTTCACACAGTTACCAGCAAAATCACCAGAATGGTGAGACTAGGGAAGGAGGGATCTGAGAGTGCTCACAAAGCCCGTGCCCAACACCTGCCCTACTGCAGGTGCACAGCCCCCCTGCTGCATGTGGAGACCCCGTGAACCAAAGTACGGCAACCCCCCTCCAGGCAGAAGCAAAGCAGGATGCACCAACCAGGGTGCAGAACAAGGTGGACCAGTGGGACAGAATAAGTGTGGGGCTATAGAGCATGGTTCTGCAGGGCCCGTCTCACCAAAGACAGCCTAGACAGGATGGTGAGGAAGAAATGAAGAACATCAAGATGAGAGCAGGGGCAACAGCCACTTCCAACATCAGTACCACCGCAACTTCAGTTACCGCACGGTGGCCCAGAAAACACTAAGCCACAGATGGCAAAGAGAAAAGCAGCCGATCCAACAAGTGAGGATCCGTCTACTGATGAGGCTGAGCAGGGCAAGCTCTCTACCATCATGTGGCCATCGGACGGATGGAAGGAAGGAAGGAAGGAAGGAAGGAAGGAAGGAAGGAAGGAAGGAAGGAGAAATCCCAGAAATTAGGAATGATCAAAAGATTGGAGCTGGAGAACGCTAGTGCTTGCTGTTTACCTGTTGGCTAGATAATTCGAGCTATGTGCCTTGTCTATGCAGCATGGGGTTTTTGTATTTTTACCTAAAGACATCTTTTTGGCAATGACAAATGGGTTTTTTTAAAGCATAGTTTCTTAAAAACCTTTAACGGTTTTTAAATGGTTTCATATCTGGTCATATTGAAGTTTTTTAAGAAGTTCATTTGTAATTTGTAATAAACATTTACAACTTGATTTTTAAGACGTCAACTAACTATAAGCTCCTAGTAATAAATGTCTTAATAAGTTTGTTAGAGTTATACTCAAATTTTCGACTGAATAGGGGCTTGGCATCCTGAACCCCCATGTTATTTAAGGGTCAACTGCACTGAATTTTGTGATTTTGTGTGTTTGTGAGTGTGTATGTGTGTGTGTATATATGTGTGTGTGTGTGTGTTACTGGGGAATGAACCCAGGGGCATTCTATCTCCGAGCTACACCCAAAGTCCCCCTCCTTTAAAAAAAAAGGAGGTCTCACTAGGTTGTTGAGAGTCTCACTACTTGCTAAGACTGTCCTCGAACCTGCAATCCTCCTGTCTCAGCTTCCCAAGTACTGGCATTACAGGTGTGCACCACCATGCCTGGCTCGAACTGAATTTTTTTTAATTGAGGTAAAATACACACAACTTAAAAATTACCATCTTGATGATATTTTTTTTTTTTTGGTGGTACTGGGAATGAACCCAGGGGCATTTTACATCTGAGCTAAACCACCCCTATTTCCTTTTTCATCTTTGAAACAAGGTCTCACTAAGTTGCTGAGGGCCTTGCTAAATTGCTGAGACTGGCCTGGAACCTGAAATCCTCCTGTCTCAGCCTCCCAAGTACTGGGATTACAGGTGTGCACCACCACCTCTGGCTCCATCTTAACCATTTTTAAGTGTACAATTCAGCAGAGTTAACTGTATTCACATTGTTGGGCAACTAATCTTCAGGATTTGTTCATCTCACAAAACTGAAACTCTGTATCCATTAAACATCTCTCAATGTCCCCTTTCCCCATTCCCTGGCGATCACCATTCTACTTTCTGTCTCTGTGAATTTCACAATCCCAGATGCCTCATATAAGTGGAATCATTCAGTCACTGTCCCTTCTTCTTTCTTCTGTTCCAGATGATTTCACTTCGTATAATGCCCTTAAGGTCCATCCATGTTGTAGCATGTGTCAGAACTTCTGTTCTAAGGCTGAACAATATTCCATTTTATGTCTTTACCATATTTCATTATCCATTCACCTGTTGATAGACATATCTGAGTTACTTCCACCTTTCAGCTATTGTGAATAATGCTGCTCTGAACATGGGTGTACAAATAGATCTTCAAGTCCCAGCTTTGTTACTCTTTTAGATATATGCCCAGAAGTAGAATTGCTGGGTCATATATGGTTAATTCTATTTTAATTTTTTGAGGGACCATCATCTAGTTTTCCACAGTGGTTGCACCATTTTCCATTTACACCAAGACACAGGGGCTTGGATTTCTGCAGACCCTCACCAACACTTGTCACTGTGTTTATCTGTGTCATAGTAACCATCCTAATGAGTGTGAGAGGAATGCTGTAAAGTTTTTGGTCACCTTTGGCATGAATTCCTCTCCTAATAGCCACTCCTAATCTCTATGAACTTGATATAATTCATCCCTCTTCTGAACTCTCTAGCAGTGTTGTTTTGTCATTAGTTTGGTTTTTGTTTTTTTACTTCTGCTACTAACTCCATGATTCCTTCCACTAATTTATCCTCATCTTCATTGTTGTCTACAAAGTTCCTTGCATCTATTTCATCTTGGTATTACCAAGTCCATAGAGCCTCATCCAGAATAGCAACCCCATTAATATTGATAGCAAATAAATTAATAGTTGAACCAATGACATGATCAATTTGTCACTATAAATGCAATATGTAAATATTGGTTTTTAAGGTATTAGTAAAAGATATAATAGCAAAAGTGCTTTTTCTCTAGAATGATAATAGTGGTATGCTATCAGTAAAATGTCATTTGTCGCTGGGCGTGGTGGCGCACGCTTGTAATCCCAGTACTTTGGGAGGCAGAGACCGGAGGATCTGGGTTTGCAGCCAGCCTCAGCTCTGTCTCTCTCTCTCTCTCTCTCTCTCTCTCTCTCTCTCTACTTAGTGAGGCCCTCTGCAACTTCGTGAAACCCGGTTTCA
>PVJS01006577.1:0-59269 GCA_004027185.1 Glis glis | reverse complement strand
GGATGGATGGATGGATGGATGGATGGATGGAGAGATGATGATGATGATGATGGAGCCCATCCCTTGGGTAGATGACATACTGTTATTATCCCAGGCCATGGTCCATTGAGCACATTCTGGTCAGATTAGTTGTCAGCCCACAGTCTGCTCATCCACAGACCTGTTCTCCTTTCAGGGAAGACTTCTTTGGCCTCTTTCTTATTAGTATGTGTCACCTTAGAAAGAAAAGACTTTGGAACTCTCTGTTTGAGTGCATGTCTCCAAACCCTTTGTCCCTTACATAACAAGGCAAGCCTGCTGTGGAACCTGGAAGGTATATTTGTAGCAGTGAGTATTCCAGGCCCTGCCAGTTAGAAGAGTCACACCTCACCTTCTTGGCTCTTAGTATCAGCCTAGGTATACACTAGTTATTACCAGGATCATTACTATTCTTAGTGAGAGTCACAGGACCCGTGGTGTGGTAACAGCTGGCCTCTCCTCTAGGCCTGGGGCAAACGATACTGATTTGTGGCTCCCTGAAGAAGCCCAGTCCACAGAGCCTCATAGTTCTTTTAGGAAAGGGCTTGTACCTGTCTCCTTCTTGGGTGAACATGGGAATGGCTGCCCAGCGGTGGCCCTGGTAGACCCAGAGTGGAGCTCTGGTATGAGTTGCCAAGGGCTGTCAGCATATACTCCAGAAAGGCCTGCATGGCCAGCTTCATCTCTCCCACTCCCCAAACCAGAGCCTGATCTGCCCTCCTTCAGCATCCAGCTTGCCCCTATTGAAGAGATTCCCAACATCCAGACCTTGACAGGTGCTGCAGAGACACATGAGTACAAACAAGCCCAAGGTCCACTCCTACCACTGTAGGTTTTGATTGAAATAGAATAAGAGAAAAACTGAAAAATAATGAGATTCTTCAGGGTTGTGACATTATAGCACAAAAGTGATGTGGGGGAACTAAGAAATGTCATTTTGATAGAAACTGAAAAAGGAAAGTGAATTAATGCTTTGGAAAACCAAAGAAATAGCTTACAATAAGAAAAATTGGTGGAGATAGAAATCACAAGGAAGGAAAAAAATAAGAGACTTGAAAGACATAACACAAATAATGGGAATTCCAAAGGGAGAAAATAGCACGTGTGGAACGAAACTAACAAAGCAAGTGAAAGAAACAAGAGAATTAAGATATCTTTGTGAAGCCAAGTAAATGGGTTCGCCTTTTCTACCTAGTACAAATTGGTGTGTGGGTTTTCTGGTCGTTGTATGGACTTGTGGTTTGCTTATCAATGCTTGCAAAGGTCAGCATTGCATTCTTGCAGGTAGGAAATAGAGCTTTCCCTGGGAAGAAAGGATGCATGGGAGAAGACAAAGGCAGATCCCCAGAGGTAGTAAAGATGGTGTCACCTCGCTTTCTTCAACCTGGATGAAGTGACTCACTCCCCTGTGTTGCAATGTAAAGACAAAGACCCAGCAGGTCACAAAAGAAAACTCCCAGGTGAGCTTGAGTTTTGCTAGGATGAGTGGAAGCTTGCAGCGTCCCTGGTCTTGTCATTTGCATTTCCTGCACTTGTGATGTTTTCTGTTCACTTTTTTTTAATCTTGTCTCACAGCTTTTAGTAAAGCCACTTTGAATATTGAAAACTTGCTTAGATGTTTCAAAGTATTTCATGAGAACCGGCAGCCCTTCGGGTCAACAAAGACATGGCCGAATACTCAGGAACATTCCCATCTCCAACTTTAAGCCAAGCTTATTGAAAATTGTAATAGCTAAATCTCCCTGAAAGGAAATTATCTGTGTAGCGTTTAACTGTGTCTATTTATATATTTATTTGTAGTACTGGGGATGGAATCCCGGGTCTCCGGCATGCAAGGCAAGCACTCTACCACTGAGCTACCAGCCCCAGCCCTTAACTGGATTTATTTTGTTATTTCCTTTGGTCTAGTTTCTGTATAGCATATCTTGGGATAGGTATTTCCTCTGTAACAGGTGTTTGGCAAATTCGTTTACTGTAAATCACTGTATTTGGAAAAAGAATTTGTGAAAGGTACTCTCCAAGAAGGATGTGGGTGACCTACGTGAGAGGAGGGTCGACATTCCTTGACACACAGGCCTCCTGAAGCCCCCAACTTCTTCTTGGACTCTGGCTTCTAACCTTGGCCAGAGCCACCAACAACTTCACCCTCCTGAGTCAGACTAACTTGTCAAATGGGCGATGTAAAATGTAAATGATCTTTCAAAAAATTAGACTCACGGACGGGAATTTTAATGATGCGATGCACTGAATGTTTGTGTTTCCCCAAAATTTCTGTGTTGAAATCCTAACCTCCACGGTGAAAGTATCAGGAGGTGAGGCCTTGGGCAGGTGAGTAGATCATGAAGGTAAAGCTCTCCTGAGTGGGATTAGTAACCTTATAAAAGAGATCTCAGCATGATTCCTCATCATCTTTCCATCATGAGAAAATGCAGTAAAAATAAAAAGGTTATCACCAAACACTGAGCCCTCCAGCACATTAATTCTGGATTTCCCCACCTCCAGAACTGTAGAAAAATGTTCATTGTTTAAGCCAAACAATCTGTGGTATGCTGTCATAGCAGCCTGAAGTGACACACATGGGCTGGTCCTCCTTCTCCCTCCCAGCAGCTTTCTCCTGGATATCCACAGCATAATCACAAGTGTCATGCTGAGACTCTCACCTAAGAGGATAAAAAGTGAAAACATCAATCATTCGGATTTTATTCATGATTCTCCAGGTGTTTGACATCGTGAGAATGAAGACACTGGTATCTAAAAAAAAAAAAAAAAGTATAGACTGTTTGAGTTCTTTTGCATCTGGAAACCTGACCTTAAAGAAGCAGATGAAATAGTAGTACATTGTATGTCTTGCACCTCTCCAGCCACAGAATGTTCCAGAACAATCTGACTGAAATTCTTGAAAGAACCAAGGGCTACTGACTACTCAACAGAACCAAAGCAGATCCTACTTTTCCAGGTCTCTCGTTTCTCTCCTTATTCCAAGAACCGTAACTGATATCTTGAATAGTTGGAAAATCCTCGGTCCATAGGCACATGGAAGCACGGGAATCCTTTGGACTCATGGGAGGTCTGAATCCCTTACTCCAGTACGCACGGAGACATCTTCCTGCCTGGCTCAGCCTGTGTCAGGGAAGTGAACTGGGCAGCTTCTAGCTTGTGGAATAGTCTCAATTATTCGCTTCTAAATTCAGGGCACCAACCTCGAGCTGCAGAGAATCTTGGAGAATGGCATTGCACATGTAAACAGTGTTTCTTACTTACACCGTTCAAGATTCCCACAAAAATGTCGAGGCTGAACTTAAAAGGCACTAGAAGGATTTGGGTTAAACATTAGTCCAGGGAGTATATTAGCTCCCAAAGATCTATTTAACTCCTTGGCTGGAAGTTGGATAAATCTCAAGGAAAGAAGCATAGGAAAAGATGAAGCTTGGTTTACTTAGACAAAAAAAAAAAAGGTAGGAGGTGCATCCGTGGAGAAAAGTCTTTCTGAAGTTTTAGAAATCAGACTTCAGCAGCATCTGAAGCTGCTCATATTCACAACTCTCTTAAGATTGATGCCCACAGTTTTGTTGTAATCATTCATCTGGGGCTCGAGGATGGTGTTACTGCATTAAAAGCTAGCATGATGAAGAGATCAAGGTGTTCAGTGAAGTACCAAATGCACCCCATTTAGAAAGGGCAAAAATTCAACAGAATATGAGAATTTTGCCTGAGAGTCATTTATGTTTGTTTAAAATTTTTGATGGCAGGACACATGTGAGTCATGTTCATACATAAATAGCAACACGTGGCAATGGGACATTTGAATTCCTTGGCATTCAGTCTCGCGCTGCATCCTCGGTTTAATGAGAGAGATCAAAACCAGGTTGCATATATGACTGATTAAAAAAAAAGAACTCCAACACCTTCCCAGGGTTAGTTAGGTAGAAGAGGCAAACACCTGTCGAGGGCTTAGAACCTCAGACTCACAATTCTGTCTCTATGATTGTTTTTTATCTTCTTGTGTTTACTATGTAGTTACAACTAAAATTTCATTTGCTGTTTAAGAATACATATTTTTTTCTGTTTGAAATCATTTCTTTCTTCCTAGTAAAGATTTAGATAAGAGTTAAGAAGAGAAATTTATTTATTTATTTATTTATTTATTTATTTATTTATTTTGCGGTACTGGAGATTGAATCCAGGGGCATTCTATCTCTGAGCTACACCCCCAGCCCTATTTTTTTTTATCCTTAGAGAAACAGGTTCTCACTAAGTTGCAGAGGCCCTCACTAAGTCACTGAGGCTGGCTGCGAACCTGTGATCCTCCTGTCTCAGCCTCCCAAGTACTGGGATTACAAGCATGCGCCACCATGCCCGGCTTAAGAAGAGAAATTTAAAAAGAAAATATGTATATATACTGGTGGACACTCTCTGCGAATCTGGCCACATCTGTGTCAATGAAAATAGATAGTAACATGATAATTGATTCTCCGTTGCCTTTTTCATTAAAAATGTTGAGAGTAAAAAAAAAAAAAAGAACTTCACATGGAGAAATGGTAGATAATACATATATGAGCAATTCTACATGGAGAAGATGATGAATACTGGGCTGAATTTGGAATTCTTCCAAAGCAGGAGTCTAGGCAGATTTATTCACTTTTTCTTTCTTTTGGGAACACAGCAGACTGTAGCCCCACAAACCCAGTTGGGTTACAGTTTGGTTCTCAGAGAGGTGTCACTTGCAGGCGACAAGTGCCGACGTGGTGATAGGCAGTAAAAGGAAAGATGGTGGAGGGCACAGGCTGTGTTCAGAAACAGTTGCTCATTTAAATTGCAGCCAGTCAACATATTGGGTGAGCCCTTCCTCAGCTCCTGAAATTCTGTATTTCCTGTGAATGAGCACCCGATGCCAGCCACCCACCCTTCCCAGAGATGAGAGAACACACTACTTTTATGACTCTGCTCTGTAATGTCTCCCTCTTTCTTATTGTTATGCCTTTCCAGATGTGCCAATATTTTTTTCATCTGTCTTATGGATTAGTTCACAGAGGACAATGTTCTTATTCACACACGTGTTGAGTGTCAAAAGTACAAATAGTTAACGAATCACTCAAACTTCGGGGCCTTGTAAATACCATAGTGGTATGTTTCTTGTAATAAATTGTACAGCCACGTCAGCTGCAGAACTGGGATCGGGCACAATGTTCACAAAGAAGGTTGCTGGGTGGCTCAGCTACATCTCCAGCTGCAAGTGTGGACAGGAAGGAGAGGAACCTGGGAATTACTTTTCGTCCTTTCTCCAAGAGCATACTGGGAAAGGAGCTCTCCAACAGGGGCATTGCTGGAGTGGAAGGTTGGGAAGGATTGAGATGCATATTTGGGAACATTCCAGGAGCTTTGAGCGAAAGCACAGTGGGAATGGAGACTGGCTGGTACAAAGAGAAGAGTCCTAGAGACCACAGTGGTTTCCAGTCTTCAGACCTTAATAGGTGCTGAAAAATGTCATGTCGTGCTGGAGGCGCAAATGCCTGGGAGCAGATGTCTGTGCAGGAAGGGACCCACCCAGCGTGGGGGAAGGAGCCCAGAAGTGAGAACCAAGAGGAGCATGATCAAGGCTTGCCTCTGACACTAATTGGTTTTGGAAGCGCAAACAAGGACATAAATTCAGTGGCTCTCAACTCCCTATAAAACGAGGCCATGTGGGCGTTGAAGGTCGTCGTCAGCTCCTACAGAGCAGTGTAAATCACACACATACACACACACACACACACACACAACAGGACAATGGCTTTATTCAGCCACATCATTTGTAGCCTGAGAACCTTACAATTGAAAATTTCTTTTCTAGGACCACAGGGATGAAATATGTGTGTGGGGTCATCTTTTTATCATTTACAGACCCATCACTTGTCAACAAAGCCCCCAGTATTGATGAGCATCCTGAGCCTTATTTTAACCTTGCTGGATAAGAAAAACTTACCTTTCTCTTAAATTATCCCTTTGACTCTAAGCCTATTTCCCAATACCACATATACTTTCTGGGTTACCACTTTTAATTAAGCTAGCATGAGTATGATGTTATCACACACAACCAATTGTCCAGTGTCTGACCTGCTCAATCAAATTTGTTGTGTCCCTTTATGAGAAGTAGAACCATAGCAGAAAAGCTTGTGGGGAAAAAAAAAGCTCAGTAGGATTTTATTTTAATTCTGGCATGAATTAGTAAGGCAATTAGTAAAATGAGCCAATACTTCCATGCATATTAAATACAGTTTAATAGAAACCTTGTCCCATCCATGTTGTCCTTTAGCAGACCTTTTCAGACAAATGTCAGTGTGATGGTTTGTTTTCTTTATTTTTTTCAGATCCTGAATATAGAATTTAGCATGTATTTGATAAGTTGCTATGTGCTGTACGTGGGACCCAGGCGGGCACTCTGTTGACACAAATGCCAGGTTGGCAGCTCATACCTTCTCCAATGCAGACCTTGCTCTGCCCTGCACTTTTCATATGTTTGGGGAGAAAACTGTTCTTGTGAAATGTCCTTAAAGGTCATATAGGGAATCAAAACCAGGCATAGAAAATCTGACCTAAATGACTTCAACTAGGTATAGTTACATCTCTGGAGAAGAAAAAAATATGTCCTCCACATTATCTCCAAGACAAGCTTTGCCCAGGAAAGACCCCTGACCACAGCCCCCAGTCCGTGCTGTCCCCTGGTTCTGGCAAAGATTGAACCACCCCAACTCTCACAGCCCCAGGGATGAGAGAAACGAGGAAAGGACAGCAGAGGCGAGGAACAGGCTCCTTCCTCGCCCTCTTTCCCCTTGTTTCAATTTCGAAAGAGGCTTCCTTTCAGGAGGTGGGAAATAAACTGTCATCTCTTTTGAGATGCTAAGAAACACCACTGTCAAACCTCATCTTCATATTTAAGATATCATTACAAATATCAAATGTCTTTACAAATATCACAGCAATCATCCCCATTTCTTACAAATATTAACTCACTAAACCCTCATCATCTCTATAAAGTTCTATTTTGTTGCCCCCATTTAAAAATGGGGAAACTGAGGCACAGATAAGTCAAGCAGCTTGCAGTAACTCACATAGCCAGCCAAGATGGGTCACAGGGTGTCAGGACTGGGCTCCTGCCAGTCAGTGCTCCTTCCTGCTAATGAGACCGCACCTGTAGCCTTGAGCAGAGCTTCCAGGCTGCGGAGCTGCCTCAGTTCTCAGCTCTCCTCCCCACCTCCACCCCTGTGCCATGTTCCCTTCCCCCAGTCTTTGCCATCCCAGCCTGTACTGTCACCAAAGCTTCTCAGCCTGGCCATCGCTGACATTTGGCCAGATTACTCAGTGCTATCTTGTGCACTGTAGGAAGGCAGCAGCATCCCTGGCCTCTACTCACTAGATGCCAATGGCTCCCATTGTAACACCCCAAAATGTCTGTAGACATTGCCAAATAGTCCTGCTGTGAGCCACCAGGCTGGGTTTAGAGCTTAATCCCTGCTGTCCCTGCTGTGTCCCGGCTGAGCCCCCCCCCACCAAGGGCTGCCCTTCCTCCCTCTGTCCTGTCTACCTTGGAGCCCGCAGTCCACAAACAGGTGTCCCTGGTGGCCACAGCCTTGTACGCCAGTCCTGAGCCCTGTGTGACTGACATCTACCTCCAGGTTGGAAAACCGTGACTGACCGTTCCCAGGATAGGCCCCTGGGAACCCTGGGTCTGACCTCTCCCCGGGTATCTCTGGATTCTCTTCTAGAACCCAATCACATCTCCCAGGCCCTGCATGCAGACGGTATCCCTGGTCTCATCTCTGCCTCGACCCTAGTCTGTGCTAGGGGAGAATGTTGAATTCAGGATCAAACGACCAGCTCTGCACCTTGGCATTTAGCTCTTGGTGCACAAATTTTCAGGATGGGACACCCAGGGAAACAACAGGCAAATAGCTCCACCCCCAGCTTTTGGGAATAGGGAATAGGGAATGTTCACAGAAGGGAAGTGGTTGCCACCATCAGATGGGCCACCCTGTACAGGGGGCAGCTGCTTATCTTTATGTGCACACCCCCCCCAAATCAACCAGTGGTCAAAGAATAGGAAACTATTTCATAAGAGTCAGGGAAGAATTTAAGCCGTACATTTTATAATCTGAATAGTTTTTCTCTGATAGAGTCCATCTGCTGTGTATAAGTTAATTCAGAGCAAAGATGAGTGTGTTCCAATCACCAAGTCATGGCCTTCTTGCTGCAGAAGGTCTCTTGTGGCTCCGTACTGTGAGGTGGCCACAGGACAGTAAGCCAGCCCAGGGCATCTGCCAGGCTCAACAGGACAGGGGGATCTGTTGAGGTCAGCAGTTAATGACCATTGAGACACATTTGGATGTTGACAATATGATGCTCTGTGTCGACTTGACTGACTGGGCCGCGGAGTCCTCAGACATTTTGCCAAACGTTATTCTGAGTGTGTTTTTCAGAGGTTTCTGGGTGTGATTAATGTGTGACACAGTAGGCCCAGTAAAGCAGCTTGCCCTTGCTAACCTGGGTGGGCCTTTTCCAGACAAGTGGAGATCTGAATAGAGCAAAGAGGCTGAGTGAGAGGGAACTCCTCCTGCCCCACTCTACGGAGTCGGCTCTGCTGGGTCATGTCTGCCCACTTTTAGACCAGAACCTACACTAGTTGCTCTCCTGGTTCTCAGACCTTCAGAATACGGAGGGACTACACCATGGGCTTCCCCGGGGCTGCAACCTGCCATCAGCAAATCTTGGGACTTCTCAGCCTCAATAACCATGTGAGCCGTGCGTCATGGGACATGACTGTCAATCCCAGTACTTGGGAGGCTGACACAAGAGGATTCCAGGTCTGAGGACAACCTCAGCAACCTAAAGAGATTGTTTCAAAATAAAAAATAAAAAGGACTAGGGGTGTAGCTCAGAGGCAGAATGCTCCTGGGTTCAATACCTAGTACCAATAATAATAATGATAATAACCATGTGAGCCAATTTCATACAGTAAAGCTCTTTACACACCTGCATGCACGCGCACACACACACACACACACACACACACACACACACACACTCATCTTGTTGTTTCTGTTCTTCTGGAGAACTCTGATACAGACAAGATGCCCAGGACCAATGCTGTCAATGATACTCCGTCAGAGGTAAGATTAGCTTTTAGTGAAGCTCTTACCCCTGTCTCTCCCTGAGCATGGTAGAATGTGAGTCATGCAATGGCCAAGTTTCCAGGAACCTGACACAAATAACTTTTCACGCCATCTGAACCTGGGTTAAAGCATACTGCATTGAGGGAAGAAAGAACGACATCCCAGGTTAAATGAGAGCATTTCATGTCAGTAGCAAATATTGGTCCTAACTGTAATTATCAAATGATTTAGGAGAACTGGATAATTAAATTAAAATAAAAATCATGACCATAATAATATGATAGACCTTAGCTTACTAGATTTTTATTAAAAGGCTTTTTATTACTAAATCAATAAATGCATTCCTGGGAATTTCAGAAATTATGTATAAGCAAAGCAAAAGGAAGAAAACCTATCTTCCATGATCCCATGACCCAAGGACAGCCACAGCTAGCATTTGTTGTATGTCACCTGGGTCGTGCCCTGCTTCATGTATGTGTGTATGTTTGCATAAATATATGTATACACTTCTGAGCAGGTACATATGCAACCCATTCACACAAATGTGCACATGTACATACATGGACACACATACCTACATGTGTGAATCACACTACATAGACTATTTTAATACACCTTCTCTTTTTATATGCACCCGGGTCGGCTGCGCCAGGATTTTATGGTAAATCAGTTTCAAGTCTAGGCCGTCAGTGCTGGCACCAGGCTGCTGTGATGCCTTAAGTCCTAGCTCTCTTCTGCCCTCCAGGTCCCTCTTTTATTCCTTGACATGCTTAGGACACTTGTAACCGGTGCCTCTTAGTCCATTCATATGCACATTTCAGCCGGGCATGGTGGTGCATACCTGTAATCCCAGTACTTGGGAGGTTGAGACAAGAGGATTGCAGGTTTGAGGCCAGCCTCAGCAACTTACATGCACATTTTCCACCTTTGACTGGACTGTATCAGAAGAATAAACTTCTAGGCATAGAACTATGGGCAAGGGATATGGAGGCTCTTGAGACCTGCTGTCAAATTGGTTTCTGGATGGTTCTAACTACCAGCAGCTGCTCCAGGAGCTGCGTGCCCCTCTGTGCCCGCGGCGAGGACAATGAACACTTGTGTTGATGTATTATAGGGTGCTCCTTGGAGCTGCACCCTTAGCAGTTTGGAACCAGCTAGGGCTATTTCACTTGGGATTTGTATTTTTCTGAGAGATCTGTGCTTTCCTCCACATGTGGATTTTGGTAGCAATGGTCTCTCAGTCACATTAAGCTAAGGAAGCCAGCACGTGGACACACTGGTGGAAAAGGCCTCCCGATATAGCTCCTCGTTCACCTGTGGTCCCTCGGGGTGAGCCTGGTACCCAGCACTCTCTGCCTAGACAGAATGCTCACGTATGTTTCCACAACACTCAACTTTTGCTCTGTTTTTAAGTATGTATTTGCTGATTATGATTATAACATAAGCTCTTACGACCTCTACCAGTCAGCATGACATTAAACACAGAGCGTGCACCACGGAGTCAGGCCATGAATTCATGGTACAGGGCTGCCCCCACCCTTGACATTGGGTGACTGTGGTCAAGTTACATGTGAGCCTGTCTTTCCTCATCTTTAAAGTGGGGCCGGGGGAAGTGTCTAACCTCCATGAAAGTAGGGAAATTCTTTCTGCCTCATACAATATTAGAATTCAGTAAAATCATATCTATATATACATCTATATACATTTATAAGAATGTAAGGCATTCTTACTAAGTTTATAATGACACAATTGAAGTGGTAGAGCTTTGTATGGGTTTGCTAAGGCTGCTGTAAGAAAGGGGGTGGCTCAAATAGAAGATATGCACTGTCTCATAGTCCTGCATGCTGGAGGTCTGAGATCGAGGGGTCAGTGGGGTTTGTCCTTCTGAGACCCTTCCCTGTGATTTCCAAATGGCCATCATCTCACCTGCACTTCCCATCATCTTCCCTCTGTAGGTGTGTCTGTGCCCAAAACCTCCACCCTGTGTGTGTGTGTATGTGTGTGTGCGTGTGTGTGTGGTACTGGGGATTGAACCCAGGGGCATTGTACCTCTGAGCTACAGCCCCAGCCCTATTTTATTTTTTATTTTGAAACAGGGTCTCCCTAAGTTGCTGAGGGTCTCACAAAGTTGCTGAGGCTGGCCTCGAACCTGTGATCCTCCTGTCTCAGCTTCCTAAATACTGGGATTATACACATGCACCTTCATACCCAGCTAATGCAGATCATTTTTAAACACAGGTTATACCTTTTCTCAATGAGCGAGCCCACAGGGGCTGAGCTCACAGCCTCCCCATCTGCACAGATTGACAACACTCGGTGGAGACCAAGAGTTTCTCAGTGGCTCAGGTAGAAGGAGGAAACAATTCCTGGCTCCAGCGAAAAAGTTACTCTGTGATGTTATTGTGTTGAAACTCAAGTGTATTAAAGTACTTGATCTAAATAATATAAAAATCCACACTGAGGTCAAGACTGGGAAGGAAGGAAGTTAAATTGCACAGTTCATGTTTCATGTGGCAGATACATGACTTCATGTCTGCACATAACTTATTTTAACTCAATATATGAGCATTTTAGATCACTTAACATTTTGAACAGTCTTCCCCAATGCTTGTCCCTGATCATAGGAAAATGAAAGCCTGCCTTTTTCTATTAGGGTGTGGGACAGTCAGTACTTGTGCCCTTCTTGGTACCAGCTATGAGCAACCCAGTCAAGTCTTTATAATTCTTTGTCCCTTAGTATTTTCATCTGATAAATGGGAATAATTTGCTCTGTGGGATTTTTTTTATCTCTTACTAAATAGAGAGATGAGATTGCTAAGAGCTCTGAGTTTATTCAATAATCCTGACATGGGATTCCTCTGTCTCAGCTCTGAAGTACTAGGATTACAGGCGTGTGCCACCACACCTGCCCCAGCCACTCAATTAGCTGGAGGTGGGACCTTGGGACTGTTGCAGCTCTCTATCTATGTCCAAATACAGGCAAGACGAGAAGGGAGTGGTTCCCACTGCCATTTCTCAAGCGTTCTTGATGTTCATCCTCCCAACAAAAGCAGCTATGTCATCGCAAAGCCTTCCATGGCAGGGGCTGGGTATTTTCCCAGATCGCTGCTCTTGCCAGAGATTTATTGAGGCTGGAATTATCTTTTCCATTTTAACTCTGATGAGTGAACGGGTGAGCGTGTGGGGCTACAGGTGGGGATTATGAATGGAAACGCAATAGAACTATACCTGCGTTGATGCATGTGCTTGTCTCTCTATAGAGCTTTGTAGCGGTCTATGGTTCATCTCTTCCAAGGGGTTCTTTACCCAATCAGTGAATAGCACGCACACAGAGATTCTTAACTCCCGATTCTAGATTGGATTCATTCTTGCACACAGACCTCAGTGCTCATAATAGCGGTTTCCAAAGTGCATTGTATCTATCTCTGCAAATATCGCTGATATATTATTCCATTTTAGTTCAGTCCTTCATGTCTGGTTCGTGTGTGTGTGTGTGTGTGTGTGTGTGTGTGTGTGTGTCTATATAAGACACACATACATGATACTCACATACATGTCTTATACACGCACACACACACACATATACATATATTTATATGTTTTTCTAAATTGTGTCAGACCCTGTGGTCCATTTAGACAGAATCTCCTACTTATCCTCTTCATATCTTTTGAATTCTGATTGGGGTATCTGTGATAGTTGGTCTGGTTTGTCAACTTAACCCTCTTAAGATCATGTGACTTTGGTTGTGTAACAGCGGGTTGAACCGGAAGTCCTGCCCTAAATGTGGGCAGCAGGGTTCTGATAGGTGCAGGACTTGGATAAAGGAAGGAGAAAGCTGCGTAGAGGGAGCTGCAACTCTTCCTGAGGAAAACGCATCTGCTCTCGTTTGAGATCATCAGTCTCCAACTTCGCCGTTTCCTTGGAGAACTTCTTGATCTTCTGCTCTCGTCTGAGATCATCGGCCTCCAACTCTTCGAACTGAAACTTCACCATGGTTTCTCTGAAGAGCTTCCTTATCTTCACATCGTAGACTGGACTGAATTGGTGGTTGCTTCAATCCTGGGGCTCCGGCTCTTAGACCGCCCGACCAGCTGCTGATCCCTCTGACTTTTCACGTGCGGTCGAAATTCAGGACTACATTGTGAGCTGATCTAATAAATCCTTTTTCCCCCCTCCCTTCCTTTCTTCATTCTGTGAATTCTGTTGATCTGACCAATACAGTATCTATCAACCAGAGAATTCTTAATAGCCAGGGAAGATGAGTCTATCCCAGGCCTTGGGAGGAATACTGACTCAGAACTGGCCCTGAGATGTGAAAGAAAGCCTACTGGGGAATTATGGGAGCAAATTTTGATGCTCAGTTGTAGTGGGTTAAATTGCATCTTCCCAAAAGTTATGTTCAAAGTCCTAACTCTTTTTTTTTTCTTGGTATCTATGAATGTGGCATTATTTGGAAATATGGTCTTCGCAGACATACGCAAGTTAAGATTAGGCCATACCAGATTACAGTGGACCCTAATCCAATGACCAGTGTCTTTATAAGAGAAAGCAAGCTGAGCATGGTGTAGCACACCTGTAATCCCAGTACTTGGGAGATGAAGTCAAGAGAACCGCAGGGTTGAGGCCTGCACGCGGTAACTTAGCAAGACCCTGTTTCAAATTTTTAAAAAATAAGGCTGGGGGTGTAGCTCAGAAGTAGAACACCCCTGAGTTCAATCCTTAGTACTACCAAAAAAGAAAGAAAGAAATGAGAAAGAAGGTGTATATGTCGACATATAGGAACATAGAAAACATGCACAGGGACGAAGGCCATGAGAAGACAGAAAAAAAAATAGAGTGATACAGCTGCAAGCCAAGGAGTGCGATGGGTTGCCAACAACCACCAGAATCTTGGAGAGAAAGGTAAAGAGGGATCCTCCCCTAAGGCCTGCAGAGGGAGCACGGCCCTCCCAGACCTTGTGGTCAGACTTTGGACTTCTAGGCTCCAAAATTTCAAGAGAAGGCACTTCTGCATTGTTTTATGCCACCAGTGTGTGGTACTTTGTTCCAGCATCCTGGCAAACCAGCATCATGATTAAAGGTGAGAGTTACAGAGGCATAAGTTATTCATTGTCCTGACAATATTTTTGATGTATGTGCTTTTTTGAAACCATGATGCCCAGAACTACTGAAACCATCTTGTAGCCAAGAAGTATCAACCCAATGATGTGAGCAAAATGAGAGACAGAGCTAGGGTCATTTGTAGATACCAAGAAACACCTGAACCCAACAGACAGCTGCTGCCCTCCACAGTTGGGGTACATGCAAGCATGCCCACTCCTCATTTGCTACTGTTCTGAAGCATTACTGTTACTTGCAGTCGAAGCATTCCTAACCGACACACCACCTCTAGTGCTCTTCCATCTGCATCCAACTCCACATTGTTCTTACTTGACCACAGACCTGATCACAAACCCCCAGTTGCCTTCCTGATGGTGTGTGCTCACGTCCTGTCATTCAGAGCCTGTCACGAGAGGGTCCAGCCTCATCTTCTCTTCCACTATCTGGCTTCTGCACATCTATTCACAAGCCTTACACGTCAATGGAATCAGAAACAAACACTGTTCATGAACACACCTCCACTTGTCTTGATCTTCTGTGCCTGGAATGTCCTGTCACGATTGCAGTTTCAGATAAGAAGGCAGGTAACTGTGCAAAGTGCATGCCATGACCACTGTAATCCAGAAAACAGAACAAACTAAGTGTCCCGTCACTGGGGGTCACTTCATTACACCACAACACCTCTGTGCCATGGAACCCTGAAGAGCTTTTAGAATTTTATCAATGAATCACATTTAATGACAGTAGATGCAAGATTCACTGCTTAGATGGCGGATGAAAAATAAAATCAGAAAAGATACACAATGGCCTGTTATGTTTTTTTTTTTTCTGAATGCCAAGGTTTGCAGGAATCTCATTCACCTTTTTTATACTGCTATAATTTTTTCCAGGACTCCTACAAATATATATTACCATGAAAATTAAAATGATATTTTTATGTTCATTTATTGGTGCATTGTAATTATAAAATGTGCAATGTGTGCATGTATGATGATGATACCCTGACATATACCAAAATAATATTTTTAAATCCTAAAGATTCTTCAGGGCTCGATTTGACTTGCTCAGAAAGCTTGCCCTATATTTCACTGCAGGATCATCTCCTCCTTATTTTTTCACCTCCCCAACATATGAGTCAAACGGGGACTTGCATGAGAACTATTAGTATGTCTATTTCTTGCACTACATTCTAAACTTGTTCAGTGCTTAGAATATGTCCTAGTTTCTTGAGAGTCAACAAAACACCCTGTTGGTAGTGGGAAAGTAATAATAACTGGCAAGTGGGGAACACTGGATAGAGCAGGAAAAAAATCATTATATGTCATTTGGTCCAATCCATTCATTACAGAGACTGAGGTCCTGAGAGGTTAATCTGGCCAAGGAAGAAACTTCCTCCACTCACTTTAACATTTGTTTACTAAACTGACTGCACCAGGCCCCTTGGCATCCCAGGGACTCACAGAGAAATTCCAATGGGACCTGTGTTTGCAGAACTTCAGCTTTGGGGTGGAATTTTCAATCTGGTTCCCGTGAAGAACCCAATATACTGGGATTGGAATATCCCATAGAACTCTCAGACCCTTTCTCGGTGCCTTTTGTAGATTGTCACTTTAGAGGGGGTGGTAGGCAGAAAATAAAGTGGCAAGCCACATGTCCTATATCTTTTTTTTTTTTTTTGGCAGTACTGGGGATTGGGCATTCTAGCTCCGAGCTACACCCCCAGCCCTATTTTTTATTCTTTATTTTGAAACCGGGTCTCACTAAGTTGCGGAGGGCTTCACTAAGTAGCTGAGGCTGGCCATGAACCCAGATCCTCCGGTCTCAGCCTCCCAAGTACTGGGATTACAAGCATGCGCCACCACACCCGGCTGTCTTTATCTTCTTAACTTCTCCCTGGAAGCATCACATTAATCCAAACACACTGTGACAATCTCGCCACGGGCTGGAGGCCACTGTGTGGGGCTGGGCTGGCTCCGGGCAGGGGCTACCTAGGCACAGTCGTCTAAATCACCCTTTCTTCTTCCCGCTATGCTCACAACAGCCAGAAACTGAGAGCCACAACCCACACTAACAACTGTTGGCTGACTCTTGAAGAGTTGCTTCGCTGGCAGATAATTCAGAGTTCAAGGCACAAACATGTTGAAAAGCGCATTCAAGGGAGGTTGTTAGTGAGTGTGAACACTGCTGATGATAACAGCGCTGTTCTCAGAAGCCGCTGGAGGAGCGTGGTGTTCACATTTATTTCAGGCCACCGGGCTCTTATCTGGCCTGTGCCATGTGCTCCCACTTACCCGTCAGCAGTTGGACTCCAGCGACGCCGAGGATGCAGGCCAGCTCAGCGCGGCTGGCCACCAAATGAAGATCAGGTGGCAGGGAAGACGGCTCTCTCCCACGCCATTCTCAGCAGAATCAGGCGTGTGAGTCGACAGCAGGAGGAAAAAGCCTCTTCCTGAAACCATCGTAGTTCTGTTCGCGCTCGAATGTTGAATTTTCTCCAAACTGTATCAGGGCCCTGTTTGTAGCAGCAGTTGGAAAATCTTATGAGATGAGTTGCCACGTTTCCTTTGCATAATCCGGAGAGCCATCCTCTCCATAACAGAGATTAGTTTTTGAGAGCCACCTATACTTTTTTAGCATAATTTTTTATTGGTGCATTGTAATTGTATGTGATAGTGAGATTTGTAGTGTTACGTTCATATATGCATCTAACATTATCTGGTTTGTTTCCTTCTCCGAGCATCCTTTGTCCCTTCCCTCCTTCTTCCCCCAGTCTCCTTCTTCTAATGGTCTCTCTCCTAATCTACAAAAGATCTTTATTCTTTCCTTTTTTTCTCCCTAGTTTCCACATATGAGAGAAAACATGTGGTCCTTGATTTTCTGAATCTGACTAATCTCACTTAGCATGATATTCACCAGTTCCACCCATTTTCTTGCAAATGACATTAATTTATTCTTCTTCATGTCTGAGTAAACTCCATTGTGTGTATATACCACGATTTTTAATCCATTCATCTGTTAATGGACATCTAGGTTGGTTCTATTACTTGGCCATTGTGAATTATGCTGCTATAAACATGCGTATGCATGGATCACTGTAAGTATTCTGATTTTAATTCTTCTGGAATAAGTAGGAGTGGCCATCTATATACCTTTGATCAAATGGTACCTGTAGTCCAGAAGAGTAGATGGCCACTGAGTTGACATCTTGGGGTCAGGCAGCATTAAACTTGGAGTATTAGATCGAAGGGCTGGCATTGACCTCAGTGAAGAAACTGACTTTGTGTATGCACGCACGCACACACACACACGCACACACACACTCACATACATGCACAGACACTGTCCTATATGCATTTACACACGTAGATCATATGTGTATCACAAGTACAATATAAAAAGACATTTTTTTTTGCAGTACCGGGGATTGAACGCAGGGGCGTTCTACCCCCACACTACACCCCCGGCCCTATTTTTTTATACTTTATTTTGAAACTGGGTCTCACGAAGTTGCAGAGGGCTTCACTAGGTAGAGAGAGAGAGAGAGAAAGAGAGAGAGAGCTGAGGCTGGCCACGAACCCAGATCCTCCGGTCTCCGCCTCCCAAAGTACTGGGATTACAAGCGTGTGCCACCACGCCCGACTAAAAAGACATTTACAAAGGGAGCCTGGTCCCTGGTTAAGAACGTTGACTCTGACGTTCAGTGACTGGTTTTGTACCCCCGCTTCTTCTAGTAAGAGCAGTGTGACCTTGAACTCAATATTCAACGTCTCTGTTTCTCAATTTCCTCATCTATAAAAGAAGGGTACATAATAGTATCTACTGTGAAGCTTGCTTTTATCTTTTTTTTTTTTGAGCACAGGGTGGTACTGGGATTGACTCCAGGGACATTCTACCTGTGAGCTATACCCCAAGCCCCGTTTTATTTTTTATTTTGAAACAGGGTCTCACTAAGTTGCTGAGGCTGGCCTGAAACCTGCAATCCTCCTGTCTCAGCCTCTCAAGTACTGGGATTACAGGTGTGCACCCCCCATCGCAAAGGGTTCTTAGGAGCACTAGAGGAGCCACATGTTTAAGGGAGCTCACACAGAGGCTGGCTCTCAGGGAGGGCTGCATCAGGGCTTAATACATGAAAGGCACCCTCTCTCTCCAGGGGGGATGTGGCCTCTGTCTCTGGCTGAGCAGCCTTGAGTCCAACTGACTCAGGTTTTCTGCCACCAAAGGCCTAGAGAGAGGTGGGTAGAGGTGGGTCGCCAGTAGTCTCTGCCACACCTGTGTCACAGACCTACTTTTTGTTTTTCTTTCTGTGAATATTTATATTCCTCCTAGAAAGTAGGTTCCATGGGGGCCAAGTGGATATGAATATGTCCCCTGTTTTCTCCCCACTATTCTGCGGGGTGTTTGGCACCGGTGTACTATTCAATGAATGAATGGTAACCACTACTGCTAATCCTACTGCTGCTGTTACTCTCAGGATAGGATCTGATTTTCTATATCATAGATTATTATTTGGAAATATGGCTTCTCTAACATCATGTATATCTCATGAAGATAACCTTCTGAAATGTTCAAATAATAATGTTCAACTAATATTAATAAAATAATGTTTTAGTAAAAATGCTAATAATAAACTTTGTTCTGTAAAAATGAAAAATTTACAAAGTTAAAATTAAAAAAAGAATAACATTAATCAAGGCTTTTCTGCAAAAGGTATAAACTCAACTACATCTTGGGAAAATTTAGGTAGAAAGAAGAGAAAATAATACCTGGGTGCCAAGAAATTCAGTCAAGAATAATTCCCAAGAAGCTTGGAGTGAGTGCTCGTGTCCACGTAAAAATCAGTGAACATAAAATAGAGTCAACCAATAAAACGCATGTTGGAGTCAGGCATGGTCGTGTACACCTGTAATCCTCAGACGTGGGAGGCTGAGACAGGAGGCTTACAGGTTCAAGTACAGTCCCAGCAACACAGTGAGACTCTAAGCAGCCTAGTGAGACCATGTTTCAAAACAAAAAATAAAAAAGGATTGGGGATATAGTTCACAGGTAAAGTGCCCCTGGGTCCAATCCCTGGCAACACACACACACACACACACACACACACACACAGAGTTGGATTTTTAATGCAGGAAGGTAAATACTGCCACTCTTCTTCATCAGGGTTGAGAGAAGCAAGTTCTTGACCAGCCTGGGACGCCGAGGTCCAGGAAATATTTTGTTCAAAACAGTAGGATCAATAGCGAAGAGGGTCACAGCCATGGACACCTGAAGGGAAATTGGTGACTGTGATGGTGGGCAGACTGGCGCGGGAGAGAGTTCGGGGAAAGATTAAAGGCAGGAGGGAGTGGGTAATACATGCTGGAGACCACACACCCAGATGCAGAAGCTATGATGTTTTCCAGGGTGTCTTCCGGAGACTCTGGGTGACAGCATAGGGAGGGGTTGGGGGAGGGTGCAGGGACAGCTGCTAGAAATCAGCTTCAGCCAAAAGGGGAAGCAGGGCAGAAGTCTCTGGATCTATTCTAACAACAAGGAAATGACAGGGGCCGTTGAGACAGAAGGAGCAGGTTATTTTTTCTAGAGCCTATGGCAGCCAGCAGTGGGCGAGCTGGGTATTAGTTGGGTGGCCACCTTTTGAGAAGATAGAGACCTAGTGGTTTATAGCCAAGATTGGTGGGATGTTCAGACTTGAGGTTGAAATAACAGGTGGTTTCAAGAAGAACAGAGTCCTGGTTAATGGTAGAATTCAGACTAGGAAAAAATGGGGAAGTATCTAAAGAGGTAACCAAACAGGAAATGGTAAAGTCACATGGAAAAACACTTGTACAAAAGATAAATGAAGAAAGATGAATATGAATGGAGCAAGAAATAGTGTCTGGATGTCTTGTGCTCCGAAGAGGTTTGCAAAATATACAGACAACAGAGAGAAAACATAACTTCTCATTCAAGTTGGTTCAGTCAAACAGTATTTAATGACTGTCTTCTCTACCAGCCACAACCAGGTACAGGGCCATGACCCTGCTCACAAGGAACTCATGGGCCAGAGAAAGAGAGTACACAAATAACTAAGTTATGCATCAGGGTGGTAAATTTCCACAATGTGATGCATCTTTATAGGAGAGAGCCCAGTTCATTAGGATTTTCACATAAGAAACACTTCATCACGGGAAAGTACATAAGGGAAGGTTTTGAAGGCAGCTGAGATGGGCCATGGCTTGAGAGATATGCCTTATGAGAAGGCAGAGGCAAAGGAATCTGCTGAGGAGAGGGAGAAGAAATGATCAGAGAAAGGGGGAGCAAACCTGTAGTAAAGTATAGAAATACAAAGAGAGAATTCTGAGGACTTCTGTTGTAAAAAGTGGGTATCAGTCTTTCTGGAAATTTCAGGGCTCAGAAATAGCTCCATCAGCTGGGTGTGGTGGCACACGCCTGTAATCCCAGTACTTGGGAGACTGAGATGGGAGCATCTCAGGTTCACAGCCAGACCCAGCAACTTAGCGATGCCCTCAGCAACTTAGTGAGACCCTGTTTCAAAATAAAAAATAAATGAGGGCTGGGGGAATAGCTTAGAGGTACAGTGTCTCTGGGTTCAACTTCCAGTAAAAAAAAAAGAAAAGAAAAGAAAAAGGAATGAAAAGAAAATAAATCCATCTACGATCAGTGCTTGGTCAAGAATGCTGAAAGTGTTAAAGTGTAACTTGTGTTGGTCTCCACTTCTTGAAGTATTAGGAAGCGATGTCATCCCCTGAGAAAGAGAAGAAAGATAGTCCCAAGAGGAATTTGAAGACTGGAGAGAAGCAATTATCTACAGGAATGGAGAAGAGAGGTATCATGGGACTCATAGAAGAGAGTTGGCTAAAGCTGAGTTTCCAAGTCAAGATAGAGGCTGTGGGTGTGCAGGACTCCAACCTACATGGTATGTGAGCTTCATCAGCAGTGCCAGTGTAGACAAGGAGGGTGGTTGTATTGACGCAGGGATGAAATTTGCCAATGAATGTGGTAGAATAAGAATGCATGGGGAACGGAAGACGTAGAGAAGACAAGTGATGAGTCACGGGGTCGAGGCTATTTTCCTGGTAGAAGTGCAGGCAACAAGGGATTAAAGAGCAATCAGAGTGTCTGTGCAGAAGTACAAGAGCAAGAATAATGCACTCTAGTGAGCAGAGAGAGGGATGTCCAAGTGGAAGTTTGCAGAGAAGGAAGAACGCCAGGCTGCATCAGGTTCCAGGGTGTGGCTTGGAGTGTCTGAAGTCAGGCGAGCCGGAAATCAGTGGAGCTGAGGATGTCAGGAAAAGAGTGTCGAACGGAAATATTTTTCAAAAACTGCTGAGTGGGGGCGCTTCTGAGAATTCCCCAGGGGTCTTGTTCTTATCCTACAAAGGCAGAACCATCTGAAAATCACATGAGTTTCCATTGGCTACGTTTCTCTAGGAATGGCCAACACCTTCATTTCTGGGCCCACAAACTCTCTAGCGAAAAGCGGCTTTACCCATTATGTCTTTGCAATGCTGGAGTTGATATTTTCAGATCAGAGTCCGGTACTGTCAGGTGTGCAGAGAGCAAGGGAGAAGAGTACTTTAAAATCCTGCTTTTCATTTAGAGGCAATCCTCTTACCTCCTCTATACGTAGGGGATTCGTTTCTCGAGATCTTACATGACTTTTCATTAGCTCTGGTTTTAGACCGATAAGAAGTAAACATTATGGTCCAAGACTAAAGCAATGGAGAAAAAGTATTGCCATAATCTAATTTACAAAATAAAGATTAATAGAAGGGGCTTTATGAATGGTTGAATGAATGGAAACATGAATGGAGAAAGACTGTCCCACTTCCTGCTTCCTGAACATACTAACTCTAAAATACCATCCAAATAAAATTAAGCCACATCTGCTTCAGAAAAAATAGAATCTTCTGGAAGAATCTCAATAACAGGACAAATTCTACCATCCTGTTTCAGTATCCTTGCTAAGGCCTCAGGAATGTTACTCATGACCCTTACTGAATTGGACAAAAATATTCCAAGAGATCATTTTAAATATTTTTATCTTCATGTCGATGGTGTATGTAAATATGGGTAAGCTATAACTTGTATGATTATACAATGTCAAAAGGAAAGGATTAAAATATCATGTATTCTGTCCTTGATTTGAGACTGTTGGATACCTTCTTAAGTGTTTGATGCTATCACTTTTGTACCATATTAATGGAACACAGATAGATTTGTAGGTTTGGGGACATTTATGTTAACATAATAATATGTAAAATCACGAACCCAATGACACAAATATTAACACTAGAAAAATATCCCCTAGCACTATAAACTTCAACCCTTTCTTAAGCTTTTCTGTGTAGGAAACACTGACCATATGCAGCCTAAGAATGTTAGACTCCCATCATAATGGACCAAGCAGTTAAAATCACCTTTGAGATCAAAACTCAAAATGTTACAGTCTTTTACCAATCTTATTTTTTTTTTTTTTTTGCGGTACCGGGGATTGAACGCAGGGGCGTTCTACCTCTGCGCTACGCCCCTGGCCCTATTTTTTATACTTTATTTTGAAACCGGGTCTCATGAAGTTGTGGAGGGCCTCACTAAGTAGAGAGAGAGAGACAGGGAGAGAGAGAGAGAGAGAGAGACTGAGAGAGCTGAGGCTGGCCGCGAACCCGGATCCTCTGGTCTCTGCCTCCCAAAGTACTGGGATTACAAGCGTGCGCCACCACGCCCGGCTTTTACCAATCTTATAACAATAATCTTTACAGAGCTCCCAAATGAGACCATAAGTGGGTTATTTTGTCCAACTTATCATTTGTCCCAGTGGACCATACATGTTCTCCAGGGACACTGGGAAGGTCCCTGGAGTAGACTTTCCCAGTGACAAGTAGAGTAGAGTGACAAGTCGAAGCTTCTTGACCTTGGCAAAAAAATCAGAATGAAGAACCCTTATGGTCCTGGGCATATTCCAAGGCATATGAGAGGTGATGTAAGCCAGCCTGCCTGGCTTTGAGTCTGAGTGCCACCTCACAGCCAAGCCACTCAACATCTTTAACCCTGAGTATATTTGTCTGTTTTCCATAGCTATGATGAAACACCCAAGGCCAAGCTATTTGTAAAGAAAAGAAGCTTATTTAGCTCAGAATTTTTGGAGATTGAAAGTCCAAGATTGGGGAGTCCCATTTGCTTGGCCTCTGTTGAGGGCTTAATGACAGGTGGCAACATGACAGAGGCACAGGTGATCAGGAGAAATCAACTTGCCAGACAGGAAACCAGAGAGCCACTCAGCGACCACACTCACTCTTTTTGGAACCCTCTCATGGGAACTAACCAGGGTCCCATGAAAACTGCACCTAACCCTACTTCCAAGGTCAGTGCCCTTGGTGATCCAATTACCTTGCACTAGGACCCTCTTAAAGGTCCAACCCTCTCTTAGCATCACCACACTGGGAGCCAAGCTTCCAACATGTGAACCCATGGGGCAAAAAACCACATCCAGACCATCACACTGAGTTTCTTCCTCACTTACATGGAGACAATAGCAGCAATTACCCCACAAGGCTGTGGAGAGGATTAACTGAGGGAGTGTAAACCACAACCAGACTTAAGCCCTCAAGAAACACTTGTTAGAACTGAAAACCTTCATGAAACATGTGTGAACTCGGGACTTTGTCACCATTGAAATGGTTCAGACATTTCCTAGGGGATCTAGTATCGAAATCAATATTGCGATGTTCCAATAATTGTTGAAATTCCAAGCAATTCTCAACAACACTTGTGGGGCACTTACAACATGCCTGCCCTCAGTTAGGTACAGGGACTCAAAAATAAAGGCTTCCCTGGGGTCGAGGGGCTACCGTTCTTGTTGAAGACACAGAGAAATTCACTAACTCAAGGTGATCTTTGTCTCTTTCTTTCTGTCTTTTTCATTTGAAATAATGGTGTGAATAAGGTGCGGAGGGACAATGATATGAAAATGAGTGTGTCTGCCTGGGGAGTCAGGTCAGAAAGCTAGTGAGTGGAAAGGGTCACAGTTGGTCTGGAGCTGCACAAGGGGATATGAGTTGGAAAAGAGAAAGAGTGGAGATGGCAGGGAGAAAGCTTTACAAGTGGGGAAATCATTGGAGAGACGTTTGGGCAATTTGTCTCCAGAAAAAGGCAAGATGCTAGATGTAGTAACTTATGCTAATGACAAGGAGGAGGGTAGAAAGCTGAGAAGACACTCAATGCCTTCAATGCTGTGCTGAGAAATATGGCTTTATAACACTTTATATATACACATAGATTATAAGTATATATAACATATATATTTTATTTGTCATCATACTATATGCTGATATAGATATATAGATATATAGAGAAAGACAGAGAAAGAAAAAGAGAAAAGGGTTCATCATCTTCCTCTACACCTTCTATGTCAGAATTTAATCTTTGATTAACTGTATCTTCCTGGCACCTGATAAGACTAAATGTCCATTATGTTTCTATGTTGTTGTTCTTAATAAAAGTTACCCTGATGGACAATTCACCTCTGGATTAGGGGAAACTATAAGTGAGCTTAATTAGACTGCCCCATTTTGGGGCTTCTTAGACATGGTTCTTAAGGGAACTCTAGAAGCTATACCTCTAGGGTGTTACAAGATATATTGGTGCACTTTGAGGGTATAAGGCTTGGAGGCCAGAAGAGATCCCATAGGAGCCCAATGTGGATTCCTCTCCCAGCTGTGTAGAGGGCTGATGTAAGCACTCCCACTGAGAGGAATGCCGGTGTGCCGCTGGGCTGGCAGACTGCTGCTCCAGTCCTGTGGATGTCAAGTGTATCCTGTGATAAGTCGTGAGTCTGAAGATTTATCTCAATATTGTGAAGGATCCTTGGCAGGCACAACAATGGGTAACCGAGGACCAGAGGAAGCCGTTAAGTGGAACTGTTGAAAGACAAGTCTGATGACATTGAGTTCTATTTTATAACTGTGGAGAAGAGTTTTCTAAGAACATAGAATTTTTTAAAGCATTTTATATGACTGTATGAAGCTCTAGGGGAAAAAAATGTTTCCTCAAAATAAAAATTGGAGCCTGGCATGGTGGCCCATGCCTATAATCCCACTACTTGGGAAGCTGAGACAGGAGGATCACAGGTTCAAAGCGAGCCTCAGCAACTTAGCGAGACCCTGTTTCAAAATAAAAAATAAAACAGGGCTATGGGTATGGCTCAGAGGTAGAATGCCCCCAAGTTCAACCCCCAGAACAACCAGAAGAAACAAAAAAAAAAAAAACCAAAACAGTGCACAAGAGGTGTCCCTCCCTCCTGGAACTAACCCACCCTATCCAAGAGGAGAGATAGTAGTGAGAAGTGATGAAAATATTCTGCATCTAATTATACTGGTGATGTCATAGCTGCATCAAAACCCATCCAACCTTATACTGAAAAGGGACAACTTTTACTATACTTCAATTTGACTTCAATAAACCTGACTTTAAAATAAGAAACATCAGACGGGCAGCCCAGCTCGGAGCTCACTGCTGAGCAGAAGAGCAAGGGAAAGGGTCCGATGAGGGGAAGCCTGCCTAGAGAAAGGAACCTGATAGAGACAAGCTTCCTGGAAGCCCAGAGCTAAGAATTATAAATAGAGAATGCAGAATGATAAAATACATGACCGGTGTGATGACAGGACCCAGAGCCCCTTTGTAGAGGCAAATACCAGAAAGAAAAGGAGCTTTGGGAAAGTCTCCATGAGTAAGAGAGAGAGGCATGCAGACGGCCACACACACATGCACTGGTTGCCTTAGCCATGTGGCCCCTAGATCCTGCACAACACACAGGTGCATTCAGTGTCTACTCTGTACTTACTGTGAGCCAGAGTCCAGGGCAATGAGAGCACAGAGCCCCTCTTGGAGCTGAGGGTGCAAAGCCCAGCTGCAGATGGTTGCACGGTTCTATATTTACCCCACAACTGTTCCCTCCCAATTTTGTGTTTATGTTACTCTCAATGTTCATAATGTTACTCTCAGTGTTCATAATATTCATTCTCAAAAAGTCAGGCCTATTCTGAAGGCAGGGTGAATCCCAGTTGATCTGAACCGGGCATGGAAATCTTAGTCTCCTTCGTGAGCGATCAACTGCAGATGAGTAGATATTTCAGCCGTCCACGATGAGACATAAACGGAAGCATACAGGATCCACTTTTTGAATCAAAAGGCGGCATCTTGGGACAGAGGCTATTTGTGACAGTTCCTTCCTTTCTGCTGTGTAGCTGGAATGAGAATGTGTCATCTGGGGCAACATCAGCTATCTGATGACCATGAAGTGACAAATACGAAGTTTTTCCTCTGGTCCAACTGGTCAAAGATCATGGAGAAGGAAGGCTAGAGGAGCTTGGGCCCCTGATGACACAAGCCATGTGCTGCAGCACCAGAGGTGAAGCCACCTTCCCCCAGCCTTTATGGTGGATGACGAAAGGGCCATGTTGTTTGGGCCACCATGGCTTTCTGCTCTTTGCCATCAATGACTGGTACAGACAGCAGCACTCCGCCAAAGGGGATTCCAGTGTGAGTCCCAGGATCCCACTTGTGAGACCAGAACCCAGCAATGGTCTTCATGTTTGGGCACACAGCCCTTCCTCTCATGATGAAGCTCATCAAAGAGGTAGAAAGGAATATGTAGGAGGGAAAGACCGCACTGGGTTTCTGAAAAGAATTCCATCCCTGAGATAGAACTAATGCAAACATGGCAGGCATCAGAAACAGGGTAACCGATGAGTTCTGATCTCCGAAGGGTGACATTGAGAGCCAGATATTAGAGAGAAGAAGGGACAGTTGGGTGGTGAGGAAGGGGAATGGAGGCCTTATAAGTCAAAGCTTCACACCCATGGACAATGAGCCCAAAGGATTCAAAAATGAACCCAAATTACTCCAACCAGTTCATCTAGTGGACATGCAGCCATCCTGAGCGAGGGAGCCTATGGTTTCTACTCACATCATTTCCTACCCCATTCGAGGGATGAGCCGGGGGTTCTGACATGGAGAGCCATGAATTAGCTCAGGTCTGTGCTGAGGCAGTCTGAGTTGAGGCCCTTTGAGAGCAGCCACCAGGCCAGGCAGCGGAGAGACTGGAAGCTTCTGCTGAAAGCTGGGATTCAATGCAGAGCCGAGGTTTCCTTCACATACCCCTTCCGTTGCTTCTTAGGATGCACAGCACTGTCACAAGGCAGCTCTGCTCGTAATTTCCCAGGAAAATAGGTCGAGGAGAGAGGTACCAGAGGTGGGAAGATTTTAAATTTGGGTTCATGGGACAATGAAAACGTTCTAGAAAGAGGTGCATGTATCCTCTTGAGACTATGTGTTCAGATCTTGCTCTCTATGTGTCTCGTTTTCTGGTATTTATTTATTTATTTATTGCGGTACTGGGAATTGAACCCAGGGGCATTCTGCTCTCCGAGCTACACCCTCAGCCCTATTTTTTATTCTTTATTTTGAAACAGGGTTTCACTAAGTTGTGGAGGGCCTCACTAAGTAGCTGAGGCTGGCTATGAACAGGGATCCTCCAATCTCAGCCTCCCAAGTACTGGGATTACAAGCGTCACCACCATGCCTGGCTTCATTTTCTGTTTTTTAAATCAATGAAAACGTTAGTTAAGTTTATTGCCACTTTTCTATTCTTGCCTTGTGGTTTGATCATGGAATCGGAGAACCAATCCTGGCTCTATCCAGCCATTTCAACTCAACTTTGTCCAATGACACAACTTTCCTTTTGACCACTGCTCCAGCTCTGCCAGGGCGGACCAGAAACAGGATGCTAAGCGTTCTCATCCCTGAACAAGGCAAAGAGGAGGCAAATGTTAATTCAGGAAAAGCACCCACATCCATCAATGTCACAACATTTGCATCCTGGTCCTCTGTCTCTACTGGATGTGTGACCTCAGAGAAGTTGATTAAAACCCTCTGCATCACAGTTTTCTCATCTTTAAAAGGAAACAGAGCCATTTTTTCCCCTATCTTACTTTACAGAGTTGATCAACATTGAATTTCCTCAGTTGTAAGTGAAGAAGGGCAAAACACAAGTGAAACCAGGTGCTTTGACACTGACAGTTGATAGAATTAATTAATTAATTAATTAATTTCATTATTATTTTATATAACAAAATTCAGAAACAAGTAATAAAAAAGCACTTTAATGAGTTGACTCTTGTTCAAACAAAAATTTTTAAAGCATATAAATTTATCTTTTCTAATTTCTATATTTATATGTAAGCAAGAGCCAAGTCAAAATATAAATATAACAGAATTATATTTTTATTTTCCATGTTTATTCTGACATGTTATTATCTGCATCACAGAAGACATTTAAATAAACATCTGGTAATTTTCTACTTTGCAAAAGGATTGAGTTACAATGCAAAAAAAAAAAAAACTGAATCCGAGCTTAATATTCATCATTGCAAGAATTCTTTGACAAGAATGATGTTTTTCAATTACTAGATGTCTTTGTCCTATAGAATTTTTTAGCGTTTTTAAATAAACATTTTGAAGCATAACACACATCTGTGTTCCGACCATAAAGTTTGATTTATTTTCACAAAATGAACAGACTCACTCAACCACCATACAAATAAGGAAATGAAATATTATCAACACCCATGAATTCCTGTGTCCCCTCTAGCCACCTCCCTCTGACCCCCAAAGCCACTCCCCTTTAGGACCCTCACTACAGATGAAGTGTGCCTTTTGTTGACATTTGTCTAGATGGAATCACAGAGTTTGTGCAGCATTATCTCAATATTTGATCCATGATACTCCTCTGTGTGTTGTGTACAGTAACTTACATATTTTCATTGCTGTGTGGTATACCATACGCAGTTTATCCATTCTGCTGTTCATGGACATTTGGGGCCGTTTTGGGGTTATTAGAAATGACGCTGCTAAGCATGTTCTTGTACGTGGTATATACTGCACATATCTGCAATTCAGTTATGTATAAATCAGGAGTACAATTTCTAGTCAAAGAGTCTGTATGCATTTAACTTGAGTAAAAACTCTCAAACATTTTTCCAAGCAGTGGTACTAAAGTACACTCCCACCAGCAATGTAGGAACATAAGAATTTCAACACCTCCTCGTCCTCAGTAGCTCTCGCATTGTCACATCGCCACTCTGTCGATTTCATTTTAGCCCTTCTGGTGGATGAGTAGTCCTATTCTGTTATTTTAATTTGTGTTTGCCTGACTGCGCCGGGGTTGAGCACCTTGGCATATGCTTATTGCTCAGTTAGAGCTCTTCTTTATGCTAGTGTTTGTTCGATACTTCTATGTTGAACTATTTTCTATTGAGTTTTCTGTGCTTTTCTTATTGATTTGTCATGGGACCCTTGTCAAATATATGAATTACCAATATCATCTCTCTCTTTCTCTCACATGTACTTTCACCCACTTAACTTTTGTTTCAGGATAAACAAAAGTTCTTAATTTTAATGTGATTCAATTTACTGATAGTTTTCTTAATTGTTAATGCCTTTTATGTCCTACTTAATCTTATATGACCCTCTAGAAGTTTTATAATTTAACCTTTCATATTTAGAATTACGACCCACCTACATTTGTGTGTATGTGTGTGTGTGTGTGTGTGTGTGTGTGTGTGTGGAGTGAGGTAGGGATTTAAATTTATTTTTTCCATGTGGTGTCCTATGCATGTATACTCTTATCACTCTATACCTCATTATGACGTATAATTACAATGTACCAATAAAAGTATAAAAAAGAAAATATAAAAACCATGTGGCAGCCGGGCATGGTGGCGCATGCTTGTAATCCCAGTACTTTGGGAGGTGGAGACTGGAGGATCCAGGTTCGCAGCCAGCCTCAGCTCTCTCTCTCTCTGTCTCTTTCTCTCTCTCTCCTTATTGAGGCCCTCCCCAACTTCGTGAGACCCGGTTTCAAAATAAAGTATAAAAAATAGGGCCGGGGGTGTAGCGCAGAGGTAGAACGCCCCTGGGTTCAATCCCCAGTACTGCCAAAAAAAAAAAAAAAGATAACCATGTGGCAAGTCTATGGATATTTAACAAACCACTTTTCCCACTGGATGTGTTGCTTCTCTTTCTTTCCCCTTCTTTCCTGTTGCCATTGATCTATTTTTCAAACAGGGTTAATACTAAATCATACTCTGCACCTTTGCACTGATACCATTTCATCTCAGTAACTGAAGCTTTATGATAAATCTTAAAATCTTATCATAGAAGCTTCCCAACTTTGTTCTTCTTGGAGATAGACTAGGATTTTCTTGACTCTTTGTATCTCTCTCTATATTTTAGTATCAGCTAATCAATTTCTACACACATATACACAAACTTGTTGTGGTTTTTTAGATTGTATTGAATCAAAAGTTAAATTTAAGGAAAATTACTTTTGTATAGTTTTGAGTTTTATAATCCATAAAAATTTACTATATATCTTATGTTTGTTTTCATTTATGTCCTTTTCATTTTCTTAAAAAAATTGTAGTTTATTACACAGAAGATTTTACTGACCACTCTTCCAGCTAACTAATCTGCTCTTTAGTTGTGTTATCTGCTAATAAACACATCTGTTGCAATATTAAATATACATATTGTATTTTTTAATTTTCTGAATTTCTATTTAATTTCATTTTCTTTGAATTTATACCTTGTAGTTCTCTGGCAAAATTTTTCATCTTTTCATCTATTTTGTTTAAAACATTAAGCACACTTTTAATGTATATATCTGAAAGTTTCAATATTGTCTATTTTTAAAAACACTTTTTTTCTCTCCCTTGGTCTTACTTGTTGGTATGCCTAGTAATTTTTACTGGATCCAAAGCATTAATTTTGGGGAAAATGTAAAATTCTTAGGTAATATTATACACTTTACAAAGGATTTCCTTTGGACTCTTGGAGATGGCTAACAGAAGTTCCCTTAATCCAATCAGAGATTCAGATGGCTTAAAGCTGGATTTCAGTTTTTGTATGACTTTATCTAATTTGGTTTGCCCTTGCTTCTGAAATACAGTGTAGTTGGTGCTCTGTATCCACCAGTTCCACATCTACAGAGTCAACCAACCAGAAAGTTCCAAAGGCAAAACTTGAACTTGCTACATGCCGAGCATGGCACTGAATTCATGCAAATGAAGTGTTGCGCAGGCATTTCTAGCTGTAGTCTCCCACCATTTCACAGATACCCAGTCTCTCCGCACTCCTTGTATGAGCATCGCTCACCTCAACTTTCATTAATGTACTATGTAGTTAGGCTGATGATGGCTGCCTCTGCACTGAACAGGTATAGACTTTCTATCTTGTAATATTCCTTGAACAATACTGTATGACAACTATTTACATAGCATTTACATTATACCAGGTATCATAAAAATTATGATAACATATACTGGGGGATGTGCGTGGGTTATATGCAAATACTGCAGCATTTTATACAAGGAACTTAAGCATCCTCAGATACTGGTATCTGCAGGGGGTCCTAGAGCTAACCCCCAGTGGACACTGAGGAAAAATTGTACTTGAGGAGCCCCAACTGGGTTGTTAACTAGTCTCCTCTCTTTTGGAAGACTTGAAACTAATTTTTTCAGCCCAGTATCATGAGTATCCTAAAGCTCTGCGTTAGTTTCTTGGCCTCTTAGCAACTGGTTTCTACCCAGTTCTCTATGTCTCAGCCCAAACGATTCAAGAATCAGCAAGAATCTTTAGGAAAAACTCAGCTCAGACAGTTGATTTCAATCCTTTAACCTCTCCTCCCCTCCAGAATTTTGGCTCCCCAAGTCTTGTTGCCTTCGTAGGACTGAACATCCATTGCTGTCTCTCCAATCCTGAGACTAGCCAAAGCTCCGCTCAGATTCCTGTCCTTTTGTTGGATTATGCTTGTCTGGCTTCCTGAACCTCTGCGAGGATATGAATAAGAAAGCCTTAGAGCTAGGCATGGTGTCTCGTGCTTGTAATCCCAGTACGTGGGAGGCTGAGACAGGAGGATCACAGGTTCAAGGCCAGCCTCAGCAACTTAGTGAGCCCCTGTTTCACAATGAAAAATAAAACAGGGTGGGGGGTGTGGATCAGAGATAGAATACCCTGATCCCCAGTGCCCCCCACACACACACACACAAAGTATGTGTGTGTGCGTGTCTTTGTGTGTCTGTGTGCACGCACACATGCTCATTCCAGTTCTTCTCTTTGTTATTGACAGCATCACTGGTCCACCTCATGCTATCCCTTCAGAGCTATTTGCTAAAGCTATGTCATAACGATTGAAAAAAAAAACCCACAAAGAATAAAGGATTTATAGTAATCATTCTTTTAAATACTTTTCCCCCTTTAGAAGAAGGGTTTTTGAAGAAGTCCTAAAATCACCAAGTTTCTCAGTAGAATTCCATAACACTGATAATATTTCAGGCATTAAATGCTTTCTATTTTTAAGGCCCTTCCACATATTAGACTATGAATCCTTAAATCACCATATATATGGTAATCAATAGTGCTGGTTTCCAAATATCCTGGTTCTTCCCCCTCTGGCACTCCACCTTCCAGAGGATTGCCCAGTCTTGGCCACCAATGGTGGATATGACAAGCCCTGGCCAGTGAGTTGAAAGTGTAAAAGTAAAGTGAGTCTCTTTCGAGTTGGACCATTCCCTTGCCCCAGTGAGACCTCCAGAGCTCCTGGTTTCTTCTGCCACATGACTTTTAATGGTCTACACAGTGCTACATTCCAAAGTTTCAATGATGACAACATACAACAGAGCCTCAGGGGAAGAAAAGCACAGGGGAAAAAATTAACCTTGCTTTAAAGCACTGAAATTGTGGGATTATTTGTTTCATCATAACCTGGCCTATCATTAAGGAAGAGAAAAGATATCTGCAGTCCCATTTCACTGATAAAATTAAACAAGACTTAGATTCATGCCCAGAAAAATTCCTCTATAACACAAAGAATGCCCCATTCATTTTTACTGTTCCTTTACCTAATATAGTTCTGCTAAACTATTAAGTACATTAGATGTTTGAGGAACTTCTGAGATGATGGTGGGATGAATGGGTGAATTTCTTTGTATGAGTCAATACATGAGAAGATAAGGAGACAGGATGTTACGATATCACAAGAAGAATATGGATTCAAATCCTGGTTCTGTCAACATTTGTATGACCCCGCACAAATAAGTGAATTTCTCTAAGTCTCTGCTTCCTGAGCAGTAAAATGAGAAAAATAATATCTACTTTTAATTATGAGAATTAAATGATATAACATCAGCTGCAATTAGTATCGTTTCTGGTACATACTAATACTAAATGGCATGAATCGGTATTATTATCCCTCAAAACTAATGGGAAGAAAGAAAAGTATAGGTGGGGTGGGGGAGGTGTCAGTCTTTCAGAAGCTGCTCATGCATTCCGTCCAGATTTACATCAAAGTCAAAGAAAATGAATCTGGAGAACAAAGCAAAGCCAGTTTCCACAAGAATAAATCAAAAGCTAAAATAATTGAATCCATTAATCTATTTAAGGAACTATGAAATTAAAACAAGTTGTTAATATGTGCGTGTATGTATTAGATATATGTGACATATATTTGAAATGTGAGACTTGAGATGGATGAATGGTTAGATAGAGAGAATCCAGATATTAAGCGTAAGAGTCATGCTCAAAGAAATCAGCAAAGTTCTCTTGAGTGGGGTCACCTGCAAATAAGAAGAGCTTCAATGATTGTTCTGTGGGCATGGAGTCACTAAAAGAAAAAGACTTACTGCCTAGAAAGTAAACATCATTTATGCCTTCCAGTAATGGCATGAAACTTCCAAAAACTCATCCTAAGGACCCCATGATATAAGCAAATAGTTCTGACCATCAAATGTTTCCAGAAAAGCAACTTTTTGGCTCCAAAGAAGGGACTGATAAAATGCTAATGTATTCTTTATATTGTAGGCCTTGTATGGGCTGGACATCCAAGATGGCACACCCCGGGGGCTGGCTACTGATTCTGGCTGCCAAGCCGGCATACAAGTGACACTGTTGATTGGGTCTAGTGTGGATTGTGGCCTCACCTGGTGGCTAGGTACCAGATGCCAGGGTGAAAGGTGTCAGTCCAGAATTGGCATAGCATCTCATGATCACCAAACTGCACTGATCAACATAGCCACAAGCCAGCTTAGATTCAAGCGGAGAAGGAAAAGGCCAGCCTCCGTATAGGAGGAATGTCAAAGAGTTTGCATCCATCTTTGTTTTGCCACAGTCTGGTGCCTAGAGGCACTATACAAGTAATCTTTATAATAAATGGATGATAAAATAGTTGTTTGCCTCAAGCTGTTCTCAATAAGCATCGTTTCTCTTCTTCTACCTGAATGCTTCAATTTACCATGTGTTTCAAAATTTTAAATTCTTCCCTTCCACCGTCTCATCATACCTTTCTTCCTTTTCTTCCCTCTTTTTTCTCTGTAAAACATTCTGACTTCCTTTCCTTCTCTTCCTCCTCTATCTCTACACACACACACACACATACACACACACACACACACACACACACACACACAAACTTCTTCCATGATGAAGAACGATGACAACAGTAACAGAGAGAGAGAGAGAGAGAGAGAGAGAGAGAGAGATGGAGATGTGGGCCCGTGCAGTCGTGGAAGCTTCTGGTAAATCATGTGTTTGCAAGTTGGCAACATCCGCTTTGAAGCCTGGAAGCAAAAGGAAAGAAAAGAGCAGGCGCATATTTTTTCTCATTGTACAAATTTGCGGTTTCAAGTCTACACTTCACAAAACATGATTTTCCTTTTTGAAATTAAAACTAAAAAGACTGCGAGACCTGTAAATCGCAGAGGCACCATTGAGGAGCATCTTGATGAGTTCAGTGTAAATGGATCGGGGACATATGGATTCCATTCCACCCGAAGCACACACGTTGGAGAGGAGTGGGGAAACATCTGGCAAAACATGTTTCTGGTTTGGTAGAATTCGGACCGCTTGGGAGGTGTAGTTCAGGACATGAGCAGCCCGAGTGCCAAGTCTGAGCTGAGTTCATGGCACGCCCTGCCAAGACAGAGCTGGAGTTTTCATTCACGTTCAAGTACACCTCCCTTACATTGCTTCTTTTTCTTTTCTTTTCTTCACATTATAGACTTGGCAAAATTTGAATATTTCTTCCACTTTGGGCTCATATGAGCTCTATGTCCTGGCAGGGAGAAAGTAATCTAATATGAAATGACATAAAGCTTGGGAAAACCAACAATTTGATCTCATGTTCACTTTAATATGGAAAGGCTGAATAACCCTCAATTACAATTCACTCCAATTCTCATCTTCTCAATGAAAGGCAAGGGGCTGCTACAAAGAGGTAAAGCTGGGAAATTCTGGCCTCTGGGGTAATGTGGGGAAAAGGTTCTTCTAAGGCTGTGAGCAGCCCTGAAAAGATTTGGAGACACAAAGCATTTTATATAGATACAATCATCTAGCTTTCTTTCTTTTGGGTGATCAGTTCATTCCTAAGACGCATTTTCTTTCTTTCATCTCTTTTTGTTTTTAGAACCATTTTACATTAGCAAGCATCAAGCATTTGAGAAAGGATGGTCACTAAGTCTAATCAGAACTAAAGATGAGGAGAGGAGAGAAAAGGCTGGTAGAAAGCTAATCAGAGATGCTACTCCACGCATGTAGATGTCGCTTTCACCCCCTTGGGGGATGACAAGTTAGAAAGTGTTTCCACCTGTTGTGCCTCCCAAGCCCCAGCAGTGATCTGAAAATGAGATAAATACCATCATGGTTGTTTTGCATTCTCTTGAATACATTATGCCATCCACCCCTGAGCCATTACGCTAGCTCTGGCCGTTCTCACATCTCACAGATAGCCTTCAGCTGTTCAGGTCTCACCCCCACTTCCGACTCACCTGCACTCGTAGCCAGAGCTCTCTTCTGAAAAGGAAGGTCTGATCACGCCTCAGCTCAATGGAGGCTCCACAGTGTGCTAAAGCTAAGGTCTGACTTCTACAACATTGCAGACGAGGTGCCGGGGAGCCAGCCCCAAGCTCGCCTCGCTGACATCTCTCCATGCTGTACTTCCCAGCCAGAAGGAATGTAGGTCAGTTCCAGCTTCTTAAACTCCTCATGCTTCTCTTGGAATCCAAGCTCCCTCTCTGTCTGGGAAGCTCCTCCTTCCTCTACCTCTCCTACTCTTTTCCTCCAGGTCTGGGAAGATCTCCTCAGATCTCCCCAGATTTCCTCAGATCTCCCAGGCTGCACTGGGGCCTTACTCAGTGCACTTCAGTATAGAGAGGACAGCCTCTGTACACTTCAGGATGCTGTGACCTCTGGTGTGGTTTGGTCTAGATTGATGGGTCGACTGTAGACTCCATGACAATGGAGGCCATGTGTAATCCATTCACCCTCACATCTTCAGCGCATGGCCTGGTGCCTGCACTTACCAAGCGCTCAGAGACAAGTCTGAATTTCAGCTCCATGCACGCCATGGTGTCCACGTGACAGCTTACTTTAGGTGACAGTGACACTTTAGGCTTGACCAGTTGTTTGGTCAAACACCAGTATAGATATTGCTGTGAAGGTGTTCAGATGTCATTAACAATTCAGAAGTGCCCTCTTGTCCAGAGTCTAAGCCCCGTCCCGGGCTATGTCATGCCAGGACTTGAGGTGGGAAGCAGGGCCTGGGTCTGTAGTGAACTTCCATCTCCAGGCAGGAATCTGCTGAAGTGGCCATCTCTCCTCTCCCTGGCCCTGCATCCTTTTGCCATACAGGTGTGCATGACTTTCTCTCTGTCTTGATGACCCTCAGGAGCCACAAACATCATTTTGTTGACTAGAGGACTTAGAGGCAGCCAGAGACTTGCCTGTCTTTGTAACCCAAACAACCTTTTGTCTCTAAGCTCTTCCTTCCTCATGAAAGCCTTATCCAGGAAAAAAGGTCCAACCCAAGGCCTACACCCAGGAGGGCTCAGCAGCTCTTCCTCAGGGACACATCAACATCTAAGCTTCCTGCTCTGGTATGGGTTGAATGGTGGCCTCCGATCTCTCCATGTCCCAACCCTCTAAGACCTGTGAATGTACCTTATTTCATAAAGGGATGTGGTATAATTAAGTTAAGGATCTCTAGATGAGATCATGCTGGATTTTCTAGGTGAGCCCCAAATCCAGTGATAGGTGCCCTTAGTGGAAGCTAGAAAGAAAATAGGAAACAAAAAGGACTTTGGGTAAAGGAGGAGAGAGACCAGTAGAAGAGTGGAAGAGGATTGGGGGAAGGAAGTAGGGAGGGGAAAATGAGGTTTGAAGATGGGAACAGTTCAATTAATGCTATGCCCATATATGACAGCATCCCTGCCAATCTTGTAATGTGTACTGGGGGGGGGGCAGGGTGGGATACAGAGGGATCACACCAAATGCTGTGTGCATGTGTTTGTATCACATGGAACCTCACTGCGATGTAGAATTACAAGGCACCAATTAAGATATATTTTTTAAAACGAGAGACATAGAAGACACAGACCCCAAGGAGAAGGCCATGTGAAGACAGAGGTAGAGACCAGACAGAGTGAGAGTCATAAGATGAGGGGCACTCAGAACCTCCAAAGCCTGGGAGAAGCAAAGAAGGAGTTTAAGGAGGAAACACAGTTCTGCCAATATCTCAGTTGCGGAGTTCTAGGCTCCCAAACCATGGAGAGTATAAATTTCCATTGTTTTAAGCCATCGAGTTTGTGGTGGTTGTAGCATCTATAGGAAACTGATGTGCCTATTGATCACCTCCCCTCTTGGGGGATCCTTTGGTAGTGAAGATGTTTTTACACATCATGAAATTCTTCTGATACAGTATAAGTACCAGGAATCTTTTCCATTTCCTTTTGGGATCAAGTCCAGGTACTCAGAATGTCATAAGAAATCAGCTAATTAAACAAGCAGGCACCAAATATGGAAGGGGAAAAATGTTACGCCAATGAAATCATTTTCAAGTGGTCTTTCCTGAAAAGTTTAAGCAATATTTTTTAATCTATATTTGTCATAAAATCTTACTTAGAGGATAAAGGCACAGTCCAACCGAAATACAATTTAGGAATTCATCCCAAATGCTATTTTCCTAAAGATGGAAATGACTCCATCCCCATTCCTCCATTTGTTATTCATAAGCACACACTCATCTTTGCTAGATTTTCCTAATGTGTGAATTTGACTATCTGTGACCAATAAAATTCCCATTAATGAGGAAATAATTCCCGGAGTGATACTCCTTGGCCCAGAGGTTGCCCTGATCATCACTTGTCATCACTACTTGTCTGTATCTCTGACCCCTCTATCAGTTGCATGAGCTCTCTGGCTTCCTTTCCCAGTAATAGAAAAACTGCCAGGCCTTGAAAAATCCCCACAGCTCTGAATGATGTCCGAACCCTAGGGCCTTTCTTCTGTGTAAAGTAATAAATCACATATCATTGTCATTACACAAAGATTCCAGAACTAGCTTTGCCTCCACATAGACTTGGGTTCAAATTCTAGCCTTGCTTTAATAACTGCATGACATGTCACAAAATATATAAACTCTTGGAGCCTCAGTTTCTTTCTCTTAATCTGGAATAAAAGAGTTATGATAGGAGAAGGAATTTGCACTAATTGTGTCATTTTTGTCTCCATTGGTCATTTCTCACTCCTAATCCAATTCTTTTTTTATTTTATTTTATTTTATTTTATTTTATTTTATTTTATTTTATTTTATTTTATTTTGCAGTACCGGGGATTGAACCCAGGGGTGTTCTACCTCCACGCTACACCCCGGCCCATTTTTTTTATACTTTATTTTGAAACCGGTCTCACAAAGTTGCGGAGGGCCTCACTAGACAGAGAGAGAAAGAGACAGGGAGAGAGAGAGAGAGAGAGAGAGAGAGAGAGAGAGAGCTGAGGCTGGCCGCGAACCCGGATCCTCCGGTCTCCGCCTCCCAAAGTACTGGGATTACAAGCGTGCGTGCGCCACCACGCCCGGCCTAATCCAATTCTTTACCAACCATGATGAAATACTATGTGGTCATTCAACATGATGCTCTACAAGAATGTCTAATATGGAAAAGGTCTGTGTCTTATTACTAAATGGAAAAGATTATTAAGTGGTATCATGATGTCATCCTCATTTAGATCTAAAAATTTACAAGAACCTGTACAAATTCTCATAGAACAATTTATAGACGAAATAGATTTAGAATGGTACATACCAAAACTTTAATAGCGATCATCTCTTATGGGTTCTATTTTATGGGTCATAAATATTTTCTTTCTCTATATTTTTCAAATTTTCTATGTAGTACACTTATAATCAGGGAAAAAATTAGTGCAAGCTTGGATAGGTCACTTAGCCTGTTTGCTTAATAGAAAACTTGGGATAATAAGAGTTGTTTAAGATCAAAGGAGAAAAATGCATATAAAATGCTTTATAAACTGGAAATTTTAATTTAAGAAAGTACTATTAACATATTATAACCAACTTATAAATAACTGGTGTTGGGATGAAAGGGGTTTTAGCACCAAGTAAGAGCTGAATTACTCTATGAATGTTCTTCCCTGGGTACTTGTGAAGGAGTACATATATGTGTGTGTGATTAGTAGTGTAGTTGAGGGTATTCTCATGGGTCACCCATGCCTCCTGTGCTCAGAAATACCTCATGCTTGAGCCCATGCTCTTTGGCTGCCATCTTGACATTCCTAATAAGGTTTGAACAAGGAGCACACATTTTCATTCTGCACAAGGCCTGGTGCTGGGGTTTGAATGTGTCCCCCAAAGTTCCTATGTTGGAAACTTAATCCCCCAGGTAACAGTTGTGAGGTGGGACCTGATAAGTGCTTTTGATTATGAGGGCTCTGCCTTCATGAAGAGATCAATGTAATTATTAAGGGAGTGGGTTAGTTTTCTCAAGAGCAGGTGGTTATAAAAGCAAGTTCTCTTGCTCTTCTGCCTTCCACCATGGGACAACATGCTGTGTTAGTTAGCTTTTCTGTTGCTGTGACCAAAATACCTGACATGAACAACTTAGAGGAGGAAAGGTTTATTTGGGTTCACGGTTTCAGAGGTTCAATCCATGGTTGGCTGTCTCTGAGGCAGAAACATTGTGGTGGCTGGGTATGGTGGAGGGAAGCTGATCCCAGAATCCAGAAGAAGAGAGAGAGGGAGAGAGGGAAGAAGGGACCAGGAGCAGATATAGTCACCCCAAGGCCATGCCCCCAGTGACTTACCTCCTTCAAGCACACCCTACCTGCCTACAGTTACTACCCAGTAAATCCATTCAAATTTTAATCCATCAGTGGATAAGACTAGAGTCCTGATGTACTTATTTCACCTCTGAATAGTGTGCCATTGCCAAAACATAAGCTTTTCTGGGGGACACAATACATCCAAACCATAAGACACTCACAGAGTCCCCCATCCTACAACAGCACCACGTTGTTTGTTTTCCCAGTCTCCGGAACTGTGAACCAAACTTCTATTGTTCATAAATTACCTGGTCTGTAGTATTCTGTTACAGCAGTACCAAAGAGACTAAGAAACCTCACAAACTGTATAGCTTGTCCTTAATGTAGGTGACTGTGTACATGTATGAGTGTTGTCTCGTGTATATTTAAAGAAGCTGAATATTCTACAGTAAGAAAGATAAAAGCCCAATGAAGGAAGGAAGAGTGTGGAAGAACAGCTGAGCCTGGAAGTAACTACAGACAGAAATGAAGGAGTCTGAACCAATTTGGGACTAACCAAGTAGGAAGGACAGTTGGTTGTCTTTCTTTTTGAAATATAATAATCTGCTGGCAAACACAAAAAGCAAAATCAAACTAAAAAAGCCCACCTCAGTTAATTCTATAGATTAAACCAAACTGATTCAGGGGCTTTCTCCTTGAAGTTCATAATTAACATTTGAGAATTTGTTCCTACTTTAGATACGATTTAAAATAAAATGGAAGCAAAGCCTATAAAAATAGAAAAGGTTTCTTCTAAATGAATCAGTTGGGCCTGTCTGTGAAGGAAAAAATATTAGCTAGGAAGACACCAAAGTTAAACTGTCCATAGGGTCCCCTTCTGCCCCAGAAAGTCCTTAACATGATCTATTTATCCGGAGATAAAGGAATCATAGGAGTTTGTGTAAGACTTGGCTGAATGCCCCAGGCGCTCTCACCAGGACTTCTTCTGAGGGCTGAGGTAATGGGGCGGTATGATGGAGGATGGGTGATCATGATTGGCTGTGGCCACTCCATCTCAGCCAACATGATTGGCTATTTTGAAATTGTATTTAGCATACTGCCTTGGGCTTTGAGGTGATGTCATCTTATCTCACTGGGAGGAAGTTGGTGGCTGCCTGTTTCTGAATTAATCAGTTCCTCTCAGAGAAGCACCAGATTTCACACCAACTAATTGAAAATCTAAACATTTGAAATCAGGGTCATTGCTATCCCAAGAATTAATCTCTCTCAGGGCTAGAGTCTGCTTCTCAAGTGTTCTTTCACAATTAATATTAAGAAGGTTTTAGCCAGGCATGGTAGCACACACTTTTAATCCCAGTACTTGGGAGTCTGAGACAGGAGGATCGCAGGTTCAAGACCAGCCTTGGTAACTTTAGTGAGACCCTGTTTTGAAATGGAAAATTAAATGAGGCTGGCGGTATAGCTCAGAGGTAGAATGTCCCTGGCTTAGTCCCCAGTAACACACACACACACACACACACACACACACACACACACACGCAAGAAGTTTTTAATTATAGCAGTTAATTTTTAATTATGGAAAAATAATATTGAACATGAAAATTTTTTTTCTGCCATACCTATCTCTATCATTTTCAAACTGCCCTGGAATTCCAGAAGTAATTTTAAATATCTTAAACAAGGCTCTACTACTTGGGATTTACAGTCCTGCCTACTTTTAGAATTTGGATACCTCTGGGTTCACAGCTAAAAATGGGAATTTGAAAAAATAAGAGGACAGTCTATTGGTAATTCAATGGTCAGTGTTCCTCCTTGCTCCCTATAGAGATGACATCTGTATCTATATCAGACAGAGAAGCTTTTAATGTTATGATTTTTATTTCAATTTTGTACTCACAAATGCTAATCACATGCCCTAGCAGAGTACAGAGGTAAAAAAAATCTTGCTCCCTGTAGGTGACAGATACCCAGCAATTACCCTTCCTCCCAGGAAGAGATCAGTAATTCCAACGTCAGAAGTTTAAGAGCCCTAGAATAGATCATGAATTTTCTATAGCAAAAGGTTGTAAACATAGTTTGTTTATATAGGAAGCCATAAATACAATTATAATTTTCTTAAAACTTGATATGGGTGTGTTCCTAAAGGTCACACTCAAAATTCTAAATGGATTCGATATACTGATACGGTGACTTACTTGCTATGCTACAAATGCTCAAAATAGCCGGAGCATATGTTCATATCTGTCTGCATCTTTTTTTTGTGTGGTACCGGGGATTGAACCCAGGAGCATCTACCTCTGAGTTACACCCCCGGCCCTACTTTTTATCCTTTATTTTGAAACCGGGTCTCATGAAGTTGCGGAGGGCCTCACTAAGTAGCTGAGGCTGGCTGCGAACCCAGATCATCTGGTTCGCAAGTACTGGGATTACAAGCATGTGCCACCACCAGCTGTCTGCATCTTTTTTTTTTTTTTTTTTGCGGTACCACGATTGGACCCAGGGGCGTTCTACCTCCGCGCTACACCCCCGGCCCTAGTTTTTTATACCTTATTTTGAAACCGGGTCTCACAAAGTTGCGGAGGGCCTCACTAAGTAAAGAGAGAGAGAGAGCTGAGGCTGGCCACGAACCCAGATCCTCCGGTCTCTGCCTCCCAAAGTACTGGGATTACAAGCATGCGCCATCACGCCTAGCTGTCTGCATCTTTTAAAAGGCTCAAGCAGTCAGGTTCCATAACCCGTTGTACACCTTAAGAACACTGGAAAAATGTAAAGTGCCATTTAGCCAGTTTGCACAAATTTCAGAAAATAAACCAGAAAAATTCCTAGGAAGAACTCTCACTGTGTTAGTCTCTCATTGCTGCTATAACAAATTATCACCAAGTTAGTGGGTTAAAACAATCCGGACCCATTCTCCTGTGGATTAGAAATCTGACACGGGTCTCATGAGGCTAAAATCAGGTGCCAGCAGGACTGCCTTCTCTTCCAGAAACTCCAGGGGAGAATCCATTTTCTTGCCTTTTTCAAAGTCTAACAGATTAAAACCTTGGCTTGTGCCCCTCCTCCATCTTCAAAGCCACAATGAGCGGTTGTGTCTTTCTCATGCCATGTCACTCTGACACCGACACCTCCACCTCTCCATCGCATTGTTGAGGATGCTCAGGATGACATTGAGCCCGCCCGGATACTATAGCTAATATCCCATTTGAAGGTTCTTAATCACATCTGTGAAGCTCCTTTACCATGCAAGGTGACAAACCCCCAGAATGACTGTCGCTGGGTACCATGTAGTTTAAGTATCCCTCCTCCCAAAGCCTGGTATGAGTTTGACTTTATCCAAATTGATTACAAGTTTTTAGTTCTGATTTGCTCTGCATCTACTGTTTGATTGAGGTGTAGGATTGCTTTGACCCTTTCTCTGTGTCACTAGTTTGTTTGAGCTAAAAGGACTATCGATCATTGCCTATAACTTCATTGACCAGGACATAGAGTCCCAGAGGACCCTTTCCAAGTCATTCTACATGGTGCTAATGAGGAGCCGAGAAATGGGGCTCATTCCTTTCTGTGTCTGCTTGGAAAGCGTCAGTTCAAATTCTGCCTGTTTAAACGAGAAAACAACTAAAAAGAATTTCCCTCAATTTGCTTTTAAAAGTTCTCGTATCTATTCAAGAGGTGAAAGTCCCTGCTCTGCTCCGGTATTCAACTTAATTCTCTGAAAGGTGATGACTGGGGGTCAAGGAAATTTTCTTTTACCCACTGAGGGTCTTAACCCTCCTACTTATAAATGACTCTGTATTGAAGATCATAAAGCAGAGAGCTGACCAGCAGTGAGCAACATTATCCTGTGGTTTAGGCTGGATAAACTCACCAAAACAGTGTCCTTTCCAAATTAATGTTGCATTTGTAAAACAAAGATCTGAGTCTCATCGTTGTCCAAAGAACCCCATGGAAAGGAGGAGTTGGGCATCTGCTTCCTGTATCTCTCACACAAGCAGGGCAGTCTTGCTTTCCTACCTAATCCCCATTGCTTGTCTTTGCACAATCATGAGGAGCTTATAATAGAAATAGTTTTGTCTGTATGTAGTGGAAAACACCAGTTTAAACAGGATGTTGGAGATCGCGCCGGCTGACCCAGAACACGGGCCAGGGCAGACATGAAAGTCCGAGCGCTTCATTCATGAAGGTTTTCTGGGACCAGCTCCTTCTCAGCCTAAACAGAGTCACGCACAGCCTGGCCCTGACGCTCCCACACTGCTCCCAGAGAGGAGGCGATTGCTTTGAAAGTTCTGCAGGGTGCAGCCTGGGTGGATGGTAGCCATGAGCAGGACTGGGAGCAATTACCAGCTGAAGCGCATGTTCCTCTGCAGAGGAGACCTTCTGCCAGCTCCTCTCCTGGAAGAGCACGAGGGAAGAAGCCCAGCCTGTCCCACGCCTACTTGTTTTCTTTCTCTGCAGTGGGACAGTTTCAACTGATTTTGATTACCCTGGCGCCAAATAAATGAAAACATTTCATAGACATATAATCATCCATCACTGTGAAGAAAGGAAAAATGTTTCATGTTCAGTATGTTTATAAATACACTTAATGAAAAAAGGACAGTGCTGTCTTTTTTACCACCACATTGCTCCTGCTGTTGGCCAGAGAGCCCTGCTCGCGGTCACCCCAGAGCCCCGCCAACCCCTCGGCCATTTCACTCTGACAGCTGATGGTGCTCTCCTAAGTCAAGAGGAAGGACCTTCCCTCCAAGACCACCTTCTAATCTCCAGCCCCTTCCCCAAGACAGGGACGGGATGCGGAGCCAGGAAAAGGTACGTGGATTGCAAATTAGGGAAGCAACAGCCAATCCTGCTGTTGTTCCCATCTGTCTTGAGGCAGCCCCAGCAAAGTAGCGCCATGTCAAAGGAATTAGTGAACGCATGCGCAGAATCCGCCCGGCTGCCCTCGCCTGGGGTTGGTTTTAAATGAATGGCAGGTGGAGCTTCACACCGTGTATGGGTTATGCCAATGCCGAGAAGAGGGAAAAATTATATTGTTGGTTTGCAGTTCCCATTTTTGTAAATACCGTGTGTAGCGCCATTTAAGGTAATTTTGAGTTTATTATTTATACCTGCAGTGATAAAGCTTTGGGAGAATGAAATCTAAAATGACAAATTCTCTCTGACATCTCTCTTATCCTACCTAGGCCTTTTAATTTTGGATCCCACATGTTTTTAGGCACAATAAATATCTGCAGATTCGTCTGAGAGGCATTAGCTGATGACTAAGAGTTCGATATGTATGGTCAAACACTGTGGGCTGTCTCCACACAAACTCAATCAGTATGGGTCTCTTTTTCACTAAATGTCATTTCTCTCCATGTGTTAAATATATGCATTCACATTTGATTAGCAATGCAAGACCCCTGGTAAATCATTTATGCAAAACGTATCTCCATGTTAATCATATGGAGCTCCACAAAAGGAGGGAAATTTATCCATTCAAATGCTCCAAAGTACACTCTTTTTTTAATATACTTTTATTGGTGTATTGTAATCACACATCATAATAAAGTTCCAAGTGACAGGGACATACATGCACATAGCACTTGGTGAGCTTCCCCTTGGTCCCCTCCCTACTCTCTCCCGTTCCCTATTCATGATATTGAGATTGGTATTGGTAATTTTGTATATTTACATGGTGTCAATTGAACTGTTTCTTTCATCAAGTCTCACACTCCCGCCTCTACCCCCGTTCCATTGCTCCATTGCAGTTTCTCCTCCTCTATCTAGAGTCCCTCTTGTATCCTAATCCCTCCCTAGCTTCCACATAAGAGAGAAAATATATGACCCTTCACTTTCTGTGACTAGCCAGTCTCACTTAGCATGATATTCTCTAGATTCATCCATTTTTCTGCAAATGACATACTTTTGGTCTTCTTTATAGCTGAGTAAAATTTCATTGTGTGCATATGCCATAATTTTGTAATCCATTCACCTGTTGATGGACACCTTAGCTGGTTCCATAATTTGGCTATCTTGAACTGTTCTGCTATAAACATGGATATGCATATATCACTATAATATTCTGACTTCAATTTCTTTGGAAAGATATCTAGGAGTGGTATAGCTGGATCATACAGTGATTCCATTCCCAGGCTCTGAGGAACCTCCACACTGATCTCCACAGCAGCTGCACTATTTTGCAATCCCACCAACAGTGCAAGAGTTTCTGTTTCCCCACATCCTCACCAGCATTTATCGTTGTTTGTATTCCTGATGATTGCCATTCTAATTGGGGTTAGTTTTGATTTGCATCTCCCTAAATGCTAATGATGCTGAACATTGCTTCATATATTTATTGGCCATTTGTCTATTTAGTTCAATAGACAAATTGGAGACTACTTCTCATTTTTCACAAGGGCCATGAAGTCAACCCAGGCAGCAGTACAGACAGATGGTCCCCTTTGTCACAACATGTGGAAAAGAATTTGTTTCTTTTAAGAGCTTGATAAACCTTCAAGCAGACACAAATGCATAGGTTTGATTTTCAGTGTGCTGCCCTCCTTGGGTATGGGAGCAACAGAGTGGGAAACAAATATTTGCTCTTCCAGATAGGCTTCTGTTACAGGAGCAACCCTCTCCTCATTTCAGGCAGGTTCCTGTGATATCTTCACTACTGTAGTGACCTTCTCTGATTCTCAGGTGCATCAGAACCAAACTTGGAGTGGAGTGGGGGAAAAATGTTTTTTTTTTCTATAGATTCACACATCCACCAAAGATGCTATCCAGTATATTAGTGGAGTTGTAGGCAAGCTTCCCAACCTCAAATGAAATAAGAGCAATGATGATTCACAAATACATGGAGATTCATCGCTTACAAAGTAATTTGATGTGCATGGTTGCATTGTATTCCCATGACAACCTTGGAGAGGAAACTATGATCAGAGACATGACTAGTTCAAGCAGCTGTGGAAAGGGAAGGGACCCCAAAGTAGCTGTTCCACCCCTGTCCATATGTCCATTCCATGACACCACTTCTGCTGCCCAGTTAGGAAACTAGGGACAATGTAAGTCTCCCTGGTGGTTTCGGGTCAATCTCTGTTTATTTGTTCTAGTTGTGGCAGACTGATTTAAAAAAAAAATAGTCTGCGGGTGTGGTGGCTCACGCTTGTAATCCCAGTACTTGGGAGGCAGAGACTGGAGGATCCGGGTTCGCGGCCATCCTCGGCTACTTAGTGAGGCCCTCCGCAATTTCGTGAGACCCGGTTTCAAAATAAAGGATAAAAAATAGGGCCGGGGGTGTAGCGCAGAGGTAGAACTCCCCTGGGTTCAATCCCCAGTACCGCAAAAAAAAAAAAAAAATAGTCCTAATTCTTCAGCCCTCCTTGCATACCTGCCCTTTGGAATGTGACTGAATCTCTTCTGATCAAGAGATGGAGTCTAGCTCTCATTCCTTGAACTGGACTGGCCTTTTGAGTTTCTTCAGCCAATAGAAAGCAGTAGAAATGGTAATACCCAGTTCCAAACTCATACCTGGAGAGCCATATTCACTTCTACCCACTCTCCGTCCCCTCCATGGGAACCTGCATGGACACGCATTCCAGAGGATAGGAGACCGCACAAAGAAAGTCTGGCTGTCCCAGCTGAGGCTCTTCTAGACTAGTCAACCTCACCATGTGAGAAAGCCCAGCCAAGATCAGCAGAGCCACTCACCTAGCCCACAGCTGGCTACAGCATCATGAGTGAGCCCCATGGAGACAAGAGTTGCCCAGCTGACCCACAGACCTAAGAACGAGGATAACTGTCCATTGTTAAGCGTGCTCAGGTTTTCTGAATGTTTTTAATGCAGCATGAACTTGGCAGTAGATAACTGATATACCACTTGACAAAAATATGAAGGGCCCCTACCACTTACCAAGTTCTAAAGGAACCATCGCAATGAACGAGATAGCCCCCTCACACTCCAAATTTCATAATGTGTCAGAGAAGACATGACTATACTTATGATCTCGCTGGTGCCCAATATTAACTGGGTGATGGTTCAGAAGGGCCCAGAGTACTTGGAGGAAGGGCAGATTTAATGATCATTTGAAATTACTTCACAGACAATCCAGTGAATTGCTAAATCATACCACCTACCTTGAATAAGACCTAAAGTGACCTAGATGTATCTACCTTTTATAGAGACATGGACAAATGCAGGCCTAGGCACGGCTAACTTATAATACCCCTCAAAAATGCTTTGTAAATCTCCAAAGGGAATGTATGACCCCTTTGTAGTATAATTGAACACCTTATAAGTAATGTGTATTGTGGAGACAAAAGACAATAAAATTGGGAACTGCCTCCTACGAACCCTCTGAACTTTAAAGGAAACGTTTCTATTAATCTCAAGTAAATGATCCCAGGGCTGATGTACAAAGTGTGTGAAATTTGAATTCCTGTTGGAACAGATCCCCCCTTTCCTATCTTAGTTGATTCTTGGATTAAGAATAAAAACAAAGTGGAAAGGCTAAGACATGAGTAGTATGATCACTTAAAATCCAGTGAGGGCTTGAGCAGAATTTGGAGCCAGCCTGTCTAGGTTGGAACCCGGCTCCCCCACTTTCTATCTGTGTAGCTTTGGAAATTACTCAGCCCTTTTATAATTCAGTTTTCTCATCAGCAAAATAGGAATAAAAATGGTGTCATGCAAATTAATTAAATGAGGTCATCTGCGTAAGGCACTCAGGAGGGGGTCATGACAGCTGCTATATAATTAGTAAACTCAATGCATTCAATTGTGATGAAGTCAACATAAGTGTTTCCCTATGATTTAATCATTATTCCTTATTTTATCTTAAAAACAAAGTATTTAAGGTATCAAAGATCATTAATTTCATAATTTATATAAGTAGGACATTCTTGTTTTTCATTCATATGAAAAAGTACCCTTCTGTGTGAAAATAGGGTTACCAGAGAAGGGGGAAGTATTTATTTTTATTATTTTGTATCTTTTTTTAATCTAGTCCTTACTTTGATTGAGATTCAAAACTTTATTTGTTCATGTCTACAAAAATGTCAGTTTACTTGTTTTAGAGTTTAAATCTATTAATAGATGTTAGAACTTATTAAAAGAGGAGTTATTTGGCAATCAGTAAGATATGTGGTATATCCAGGAACCTGGAAAAAGTAGTCACATTTAAGAAAATTTTGCTCCCATACAATTTCGCCCCCAGTGCATACAAAGTCTCGAATATAAAGAAAGAGAGAGAGAGAAGACTGAAGACATTATCTGGAACATTCTGGCCAGAAAATAATGTAAATGATAAATATATTTGTACTTTTCATCATTTATGAAGGTACTAAATTAGAGTAACCACTAAGCCAACATCAACTCATAAAATATTATAAATAGGGGGCAGAGCATGAAATTTGAGCTGGGTATTAGAATACAATGCTACTTTGCCCAGAAAAGAAAATAATTAGAACTCTACATGTCTTAAAATAGATTTTTTCACTCTTTTGGTAAACACACCAAGGACAGGAGCCCTACTTTATGCATTTCTGGATTTTCTACCCACTTTCTCCAGCACCCATCCCAGAACCCAACATAGACTACCTACTAACTAAAGGTCTGTTAAATATGTGAATAAGTAAAAGAAGGGCGAACCTAGATACATGTGTGATACATCCATAATCATTTAGTAAGGAAACAAGAATTGTTGATTCTTATATTAAGCCCTTACATTTTAGTACATGCAATATCTACATCTTCTATAATAATCAACCAACTAACAAAAAAGCAGTCCTTTGTATCAGAGAAGAGAAAAAGCAGTGGGTTAATTGGATGTTGGTTGGAGCCAATGTATCAGTGGGAGTGGGCTCTATTAATACCACAAACTACTCCAGTGCCAGTGGTTGGTAACCATAGAGATCATGATGGTGAGCCACAGGGAACACACAGAAGAGACCGTCCAATCACCCAATACGGTGATTCTGATTTCTAGTTAGCTGGTGGCTGACATATTTTGTACATGTTCCTGTATGTGGTTCATATTACTGATATTCTGATAAGTTTTAAAGAATTGTTTATAGGAGGTATTAGTCAGCTTTTTGTTGTTGTGACAGATACCTGAGAAAAACAACCTAGAGGAGGAAAGATTTGTTTGGGCTCATGGTTGCAGACACTTTGTCCATGACTGGCCAGCTCCTCTGCTCTGGGCCTCAGGTGAGGCAGAGCAACATGGCGGAGGAAAGCTGCTCGGCTCATGGCAGCTGGGAAGCAGAAAGAGAAGAAGGCGCCAGGGATAGTGTAGTCCCCAACCCCCACCCCCAATGACCTATGTACTCCAATCATGTCTGCTGCCTACAGTTTTCACCTCCTCCAAGTAGTCCTTTCATTTATGAACCAATCAATGGATTAGTCCGTCAATGGGGTCAGAGCCTTAACAATCCAATTCCTTCCCTAAAGTCCCACTGCTGAACATTGCTGCCCTGGGGACTGAGTCTTTGACACATGAGCCTTTGAGGAATGTGCCAGCTCCAGCCCATAACAGGAAGGTTATTCCTGATGCTTGGGGACCAAAGCAGAATGTGACAAAACTATCTGTGGGAGGCAGCATAAATATAAAATCATGTCTTTCCAGTTTTTTACTAATAAGTTTGAGAGGTAATATTTTTCCTTTCCCCATCATTTATGCAAAAAGTCATATGGATAGCATATCCATGAGTATTAAATAACAACACAACCAAATAAAAGTACTTGGTATGTAGTATGTGCCAAGAATTTTTCAAAGCACTTCACAGTCTTTAACCAATTTAAACCAATTTAATGACCTTATGAGGTAAGAAATGTTATTATTTTTGTTTTACAATTCTATGAAGCACTTAATGGTATTATTCCCACTTGATAGATGATAAAACCAAGGCACACATAAGTCAGGTGCTGGGATTTCAAACCCATGTAGTGGGGCTCCAAAGTTTACACTCATAACCCATATTGCAGACTGTCCTGCCTTAGAACTCAAATGGGACAAGTGTTTTATCTATTTTGCTCATTTAAATGGTACCTGATTCATAGAATATGCTCATTAAATGTTTGAGGAATGAATGAAAACCTTAGCCCCGAAGGTATGAAATGGTTCAATTTTCCAACATCTCTCTCAACCATCACCCTCAATCTCCACTTTCTAATGTTCTTTTGACATTCTTCTGCCCAAGCCATACCCAGGGGAGGAGAGAGAGAGAGAGAGAAATCCAATTTTCCTTTTTAACAATTTTGCAATTAAATGTGTCACAGATGACAAACAAATTAGTTATGTCCTGCCTCTTTATTAAATAGTTTTTCCAGCACCACACATAACCCAAACCAGCTGATTATTCAAAATAAATCAGGAGACACTTTCCTAAAAGTTCCCCATCTTTGACAACATCATCATGGGCTGCCCCAGGACAGAGGCAGGAAGGCATCCTAGATACAGATAGAGGGGCCCCCAGGACCAGGAACGAAGTGAGAAGCCGGCAGCCTCGCATCCTGGGGTGTTTTGTTGTTTGAACATTTGCCGCCTGCCCATGGTGGTTGGTAATTGCTGGGTTCATTGTGAGCATCGGGGCCTCTCTGGTGTAATTCCTAAACCAACATAAAAGGGAGACGACAGGGCAAGCGCGTGGAGGTGTTTATGTTTTCAGTTCCAGCCACTTGCTCCAGACCTAAAACAACAGTTAGTGCAGATGGAAGGGGGCAGGATTATACTGCCAACTACAATGGAAACCCAAAACTCTTCTTGCAGAGCCTGCCCAGCACCCAGCTGTCATCCACGTCCACTTGCACCTAGCATAGCCGCCGCCACCCAGCAATTAACACGCCTGGGCGCTCCTTTGGAGAAGGAGCGAAGGAGAACAATACACAGGGTCCTCCTGGGCCAGAAAGCAGGTGAGGCCAGCATGGGAAAACAAGGCACAGGATCCCTTTTGCCATTGTTTCTTACTGTTGGACAAACCGCCAGCAAGGTGAGCCTGGTCTTTAACACTCCTCCTGGGCCTTGAAAGGGCTGTAAGAAAAAGGACCAACAACACCAACAAAAATCCACGCTAGCCTACAGTGAGGTTCAATGGCATGCTCAAATCTCTTTCCCTGGGTATTTAAATGAACCCCCAAACCATTCTACTTCTTAGGGGCTATGTGTACGCATGCATATTTCACATCTTAGCCATTGGGGTTGCCAAGTTAAATTAGATTTTTCCAGTTAAATTTTAATTTCAGATTAGCAATGAAGAATTCTTTAGTATGTGGATGTCCCATGCAGTGGTTCAGATATGCTAAAAACTTATCGTCTCTCTGAAATTCAAAGTTAGCCGGGTATGGTGGTGCATGCCTGTAATCCCAGTAATTGGGAGGCTAAGACAGGAGCATCACAGTTTGAAGCTAGCCTCAAACTTAGAGGGACACTGTTTGAAAATAAAAAATGAAATAGGGCTAGGGGTGTAGCTCAGAGGTAGAATACTCCTGGGTTTAATCCCTAGTACCACAGAAAATATGCTTATTTTTTAATATCTACATATATGTATGTTTGTGTATGTAAAATTCAAAGGTAACAATGCATGCCTTCTGGGGTTTTGTTTTGTTTTGCTAAATCTGGCTACCCTACCCTCATTACATCTCAGAGGCATGCCCTTGGTAGAGATAAACTTGAACTTCAGAATAAGTGATGGTCTAAAAGTAGGTCACTCCATTAAGGTGGGAGCTTGAAGCATGGTAGATTCACCTGGTTGTTCCAAATATTTTCAGACTATCCAAAAAGAGAAAATAAGCTTAAACTCCCTGGATTAGATCCATGATATAAATGAAGATGGAAATCTAGGAGTTTCAAAGTGTGTAGTTCTGAATCTACAAGAACTTATGGTTGCCTCTACTTCTCAGCACCTTAATAAGCAGCTTCCAGGAGCCACAGTGTCCTGGAGACAGTACAGTGACAGGGACATAGTTGTCCAGGCAGAGTCCTAACTCCATCTCTCATTTTGAATTTCTATTGGCATCTCTAAAATGGGTACACTGGGAGGCGCACCATTCCAAGTAGGATAAAACAATTAATCCGTGTGACTCCATGGTTGATGTGGGTGACAGAAGCCTAGAAGGCTGTGGTTGAGCACTGAGTAGATTCAAGGACAAGACAGGTTTTGTGTGGGATTAAACACGAGTCGCAGCAACGTATAGCCCAAGCATCAAAGATGATCTCCACGTATCAAGATGCTGCAGAGAAAGGATTAATCATTTGAATTATCCTTCAATCAGTTATCTCCCCCAGATCTGCCCCCTGTGTGGCCAACTACCTACAGGAATGGAGAACACTGAAAGATAAATATGTTGATAAATATGCTGGCAAATTTGTGCCAAGTGAGGACGACATAGAAAGTAAAATCAGTTTGTGTGTGTGTGTGTGTGTGTGTGTGTGTGTGTGTGTGTGTGTATCTTTGTACTTGTCAATGTCAACCCGAATACAAGGTAATTTGTGTCCTAGAATAAAAAAGTTTCATGTTTCTCTACTGATTAAGACACAGTCCTGGATTTCCAAGTAGGCACGAGGTATAGATTACCATGTAAGATGCAGCCAAAGGCAGAAACTTTCTGAGGAATCATTTTCGTGGGCAGTCTTCTCATCATCTCCATATCACAAAGATAATAAAGATTTAGTAAATGCCTGGAAGGTAATAAATATTATATTAACTGTGTTGTGCACTGAATTCAACAAATTGTCTTGAGGGTCTCAAGATATAAACAGATCACATGAAACCAATCACCTACAGGCAAGAGCCAGGTCTTGGCATTGCTAAGGGGACGAGATAAGAAATAGTAAAGAAATCTGGGAGGCTGAGACAGGAGGGTGACAGGTTCAAGGACAGTCTCAGAAATGTAGGGAGACTCTCAGCAACTTAGCATGACCCTTTTTCAAAGTAAAAAAAAAAAAAAGAAAAGGGCTGGACATGTAGCTTGGAGGTAGAATGCCCCCAGGTTCAATCCCAAGTTCCAAAAAGAAAAGAAAGAATAAAAGAAAGAAAGAATAAGGAAATCAACCCACCCTCCTCACCCCAGGAGCTGTGTAGACCATTATGAAAAGTCACACCATGATGATTAACAGTTATTTTGGACCCCAAAATTTATTGGTTCTAATAACAAAAGCTACTTGATCTTTTTATTATGGTAAAATACACATAATATTATTATTGTAACTGATTGTTAAGTATACAATTCAGTGACATTAATGACATTCATATTGTTGTACAACCACTATCCATTGCCAGAACTTTCCATCCACCTAATCCAAGACTCTACCCATTAAATGATGGCTCGCCTTTCCCCCACCCTTCCCTCCTCTCAGTCCCTGGGGACCTCTGTTCTCTCTCCCTATGAACTTGCCTATCCTGGGAACCTTGGATTAGTGGAACTGTGCAATATCTATCCTTCCATGTCTGTCTTAGTTCACTAAGCATGATGTTTTCAAGGCCCAGCCATGTTGTGGCACATATCAAAGTTTCGCTCCTTTTGGGGGCAGAATAATATTTCACTGTGTGCACGTGTCAGTCACACTTTATTTATGCATTCGTCTGTTGCTGTCGGTGGACACTTTGGGTTGGATAGACCTGTTGAAAAGCTGCTTTACTTTTGTCTCCCACTGTCCTTTTAAACGTATTCACTGCGCTGATCCTCTTCCTGCCCCACACCTAGAGAAGCAAAGTCTATGGGCACTCTGAAGCACAGAGTCTCAAAGAATCACGCTTGGCCTGACTCCCATCACGACCTGTGGAGCCCTACGGCTGGCTGGGTGGGTTCACAGAGTGTGGTCAAGCGCCTTCCTTCCTACAACCTAGCACTTCCCCCCCACTCCCACTACTTGCTAATGGAGGCTCCTCACACCGCCATGCTGGAGAAGATGAAGGGAGAGAGGGAGGAGGCTAAGGAGGCTGTGTGTTGCTTTGAACCTTGCAGATGTTTACTTCTAGCTCCTCCCCTGAGCACTCTCATGCCATCTGCACCGGCTGTCCTCCTCAGCTCCTGTTGCTCACAGTCTGCCATCTCTTTGGGCTAAAAATTTCCTTGCCTGAGAAATCCACGTTTTGGGGCAAGAATCTCTTTTAAAATACTGCTGAGTTTCTGGGCATGGTGGCACAAGACTGTAATCCCAGTACTTGGGAGTCTGAGACAGGAGGATTACAGGTTCGAGGCCAGCCTCAGCAACTTAGCAAGGCCTTCAGCAACTTAGCAAGACCCTGTTTCAAAAAAAAAAAATAAGAAGTGCTGGGGTGTGTGGGAGTGTAGCTCAGAGGTAGACTGCCCCTGGGCTCAGGGCTCAATCCACAGTACCACACACACACACACACACACACACACACACACACACACATACACAATCTACTTTATATTGTTAGGAGTTGGACTCTCAAATTCCATGCCATTTGTTTTGAAGGGTACCCCTGCCTGGTCATATTCTAACGTGCAAGCACTTTTCCATTCCAAGTCTCTGTGCACAAGTGTGTGATGATCTCATTGGCCGAAGCAAGTCACTGGACAAGTTCAGGGTCAGAGTGGGAGAGAACCACAGTTAAGGAGCAAAGAGGCGACCACAGGAGGTGCAGAAGCCTGGGGTCATTTGCGCAGTCATAGTCAAGGGGCCTATTATTCCATAGTCAATGTACTATGACTTCTGACTTCCCTGCCTCTAGTCCTCATAAAGCCTTATCCATGCATCCATGCACCCATGCATGCATCCATGCACCCATGCATCCATGCATCCATGCACCGTGCACCCATGCATCTGCATCCATCCGTGCATCCGTGCATCCGTGCATCCGTGCATCCATCCATCCATCCATGCATCCATGCACCCATGCATCCACACATGCATCCATGCATGCATCCATGCATCCACACACCCACGCATCCATGCATCCACACACCCACGCATCCATGCATCCATCCATGCATCCATGCATCTATCCATGCATCCATGCGTCTATCCATGCATCCATGCATCTATCCATGCATCCATGCATCCATCCATCCGTCCTCTTTCTTTCTTTCTTTCTTTCTTTCTTTCTTTCTTATACTAGGGGTTGAACCCAGGGGCATTCTACCTCAACTATTTTATTATTTTATTTTATTATTTCCCATTTTATTTTATTATTTCCTATTATTTCCCATTTTTATTTTTCCTATTATTTTATTTTATTATTTCCTATTATTTCCTATTTTATTATTTTATTTTGAGGCAGGGTTTTGCTAGGTTGCTAAGAGTCTCCCTACATTGTTGTGACTATCCTCAAATCTTCCATCCTCCTGTCTCAGCCTCCCAAGTACTAGGATGACAGATGTGCCCACCATGCGCAGCTCTATCTCTTAATCAAAGAGTTTCTACATAGCAAATACAGTGTTAGATGCTAAAGGCACAATCATGACCAAGGATGGACAAAACCCCTGCATTCAGCAGTCAACCCATCTGCCGGGCGTGGTGGTAGACGTCTGTGATCCCAGTACTTGAGAAACTAAGACAGGAAGATTGCATGTTCAAAGCCAGCCTCAGCAACTTAGTGAGACGCTGTTTCAAAATGAAAAATAAAAAGGTCTGGGGGTGTAGCTCAGAGGTAGAATGCTCCTGGGTTCAATCCCCAGTACCACAAAAAATAAAATATAAAAATAAAAGCAATTATCAAGCTGGGTGTGGTGGCACACGCCTGCAATCCCAGTACTTGAGAGGCTGAGATAGAAGGATCACAGGCTCGAGGCCAGCCTCAGCAACTTAGCGAGGCTCTCAGTTAACCTAGTGAGACCCTGTTTCAAAATGAAAAATAAAAAGGGCTGGGGATGTAGCTCAGAGATAGAATGCCCCTCGGTTGAATCCCCAGCACCACAAAAAAATAAAAAGAGTCAACCCATGAATAAAATAATCATAGAGGCCACTCCCAGGTCAGTTTTCTAAAAGCTCCACTTTTATCCTGTCACCTCCCTGGTCCAGTGTCTGTGATGGCCCCACTGTCCAGGATGAAAGCAATACTTGAGCCTGGCTTTGCAGCCTCACTGTACTGGGCCCAGGTTTACCTTTCCAGATGGTCCCTCTCTTTCTCCATGGAGCCCTCTTCCTCTGCCAGGCTGGGATCCTCACTATCTCACCAGCAGGCCGGGCTTATCTCTAATCTGCCTTTGCGTCAGCGCTCTGACCTATCTTTACGGCTCCCTGGCCTTTCATCTCTCAGACGTGTACGTGTGTAACACAAACAAAATGAAGCTTGTGTCTCTGCCAAGGTCCAGCTTGGGACAGCTCTGTTTTGTAGTTACAGGTTTTTCAGCCACAAAATCCCTTCCTGACCCAAGTACCTCCCTCCGCCCTGCCCAGGGTCTCTGCATAGTTTTGTGAGCCACACCCAGTGTGAGACTGTGAGGCACCTAGAGTGAAAAATTGAAGGAGGTGCTCACACTTAGGGTTGTGCAAAATAGCACTCACACTTAGGGTTGTGCAAGGCAGGTGCTCACACTTAGGGTTATGCAAAACAGGGCTCACACTTAGGGTTGTGCAAGGCAGGTACTCACACTTGGGGTTGTGCAAGGTAGTTCTCACACTTAGGGTTATGCAAGGCAGGTACTCACACTTAGGGTTGTGCAACGTAGGTGCTCACACTTAGGGTTGTGCAATGTAGGTGCTCACACTCAGGGTTGTGCAAAGCAGGACTGACACTGGCAGTCAATGCTTCTTCAATTTTGCATCCTGGGAGCCCCACACACCTTACTCCCAGCCCGAGTCTTGCCTGTCCTTGGGTATTTGCTATTCGCTCAGTTCTTACGTGACTGGTTCATAAGACTGTGGGCCTTTTTCTTAGCCATGACGAGGTCTGAGTCACCTAGGGTTAGGAAACAAATTCTCAGAGAAGTAACTGAGTACTCAATAGGTGCTCAGAGAAATAATCAAGTTCTCAGAGAAACTGGGTTTTCCTGACATTTCATGAAGCCCAAGGGAAACATGTGAAGAGACAAATAATGTGGGGATGAAGGAAGGATGAATAATTCCATATCAGAGTCAGACAAGCAAATGTACGTGTGATAAAATGGCTAAGGTAAAACACCTTGGCTGTGATGTGGAGCATCTGTGGGGGCATGCTGCACACCGAATCCCAAGAGGATACGAATCATGAGTCTGAGCAGGATGTAGGGGGGTCCAAAAGCAAATTCACATAGATGGGGGATGACAGAAGAGGGCTCCTAGAGCTGGGATTGCAAGTGAAGGTAAAGTAAATACATACGTATATACGTGCCTACAACGATATGCAAGATTGAGGGGTAAAATAAGAAGCCTATGCTGGGGGTGCACACACCTGTAACCCCAGTACTTTGGAGGCTGAGATTGGAGGATCATATATTCAAGGCCAGCCTCAGGAACCTAGGGAGACCCTGTTTCAAAATAAAATATAAAAATGGCTGGGGGTGTAGCTTGGAGGTAGAATGCCCCTGGGTTAAATCCCCAGTACCATAGATAGATAGATGATAGATAGATAGATAGATAGATAGATAGATAGATAGATGATAGATAGATAGATAGATAGATAGATGATAGATAGATGATAGATAGATAGATAGATAGATAGATAGATAGATAGATAGATAGAGATGGATTGATAGATGATAGATAGATAGATAGATAGATGATAGATAGATAGATGATAGATAGATAGATAAATAGATAGATATAGATTGATAGATGATAGATAGATAGATATATGATAGATAGATGATAGATAGATAGATAGATAGATAGAGATAGATTGATAGATGATAGATAGATAGATAGATAGATAGATGATAGATAGATGATAGATAGATAGATAGATAGATAGACAGATAGATGAA